>PQWD01011351.1:0-132820 GCA_019425675.1 Leucinodes orbonalis
CAAGATTTTCACCGGCACAAAAAAATGATTCCTATGAATATTCAACTGTTAGACAGTTTCAGTATTTTATTTTCAATTCCAAATAAGTCATGATACTATTTCAATAGAGTGATCTTAAAAGACAAACAGCCGAATATTAACGGCAATTTTCGAAACAAAAAGAAAACGTTTTACATTTCAGTAATATCGATAAAACATTCTTCTCTTGACAGCATCCAGCCAAATCCGATAATTAACGCTGCTCTCAAACAAAACACATTAATTTGATACGGTCGGCTATCTTCCAATCACTACCCTGACATCAACTTTTGGCAATCCACATTCCAATATCGTATTTGGCTATTATCTTGCTATACAAACTTTCAAAATTAATTCAGAGTTACAAATCTCTACTGAGTATTTATTATGCAGATTTATTAGGTACATAGTCAAACAGAAGAGTACCAACGCATAACAAGACAGTTATTATTCAAAATGAAATTTATATGAGCAAAAGCGTTCGCCCATAAAAATATTCTTCCTTTTATAAATTGGAGAAAGAACACATACATATAAAATTTATGAACTATGATTAAAAAAACTAAGGGGCACAATTATTTATATTCATGAATATATCTCGTAGATAGAGTTATTTATATTTTCAGTTGAACAGTCATTATTTAGAGACCATCTGATATTTATTAAATTAATATTAACATTGCTGTTTTTAAATGTCGATCATTTTTATTTGTTCATTATAATTACATGAAATTATAAAGTTATAATATTTTATAAGTTTACTTTAAAAGAGCGCGTGGCTCAGTAGTGTGGACAGTCGCCTTCCTACCGGGAGGCTGAGGTTCAAATCCCAAACACGTCCAATGTATTTTCGAATTTCGAAAAATATATGACGTATCCGACGCTCTACGGAAGGAAAACATCGTGAGGAAACTTTCATGCACGCCTGCGAAGAGATCGAAGTGTGTGTGAAGTCGTCCAAACCGCACTGGCCCGCTGGACGACTAAAGCCTAATCACCCTATACGGTAGGCTCGTGCCCCTCTGGATACGTTAATGACTGATGATGAAAACTAAATATAATAAATCCATGATATGTCATACTCAGTGGAACTGACATACATACGAGTATAGCCGCCATTTTGGTTTATTTAAATTACGTCAATTCGTAACAATATATTTTACAATAACATAAACGGCACTTCTCAAATGATGAAACTCAAAAAGCCGCAAGTCCATACACATGAGGACCATGTATTCGAGTGAACTACAATTAAGTTAGTTTTATAACACTTAATAACTAACGGAGAGTACGTAACCGCATGACGCAAGCCGAGGCACACCCGGCCCGCATCCTGCGCGGCAGTCACTACAAAGGGCCCGTCTGCACTGCAACTCGTAATCGACACATAGCTCAACGTGCTGACAGGGTCACCACACTTCCATTCATCGTGATATGTATACATGTTTTATTAAGAAACCCGAGCGTGAAAACTTCAAGTCCTAATATGCAAATTATATTCTTGAAAATACATTGTATGAATTATAGAAAAATATTTTGTAACAATTGATAGATTTGTCATAGGTAACTAGTCACTGTCACGTCCTTAAGCCTATCAGAAATCCACACAATTCTTGTCCGTACTTCCACGTGCCGCGTGACACCCTACACAAACACGGCTGCGCCTGTCCCGACGCTTCCGTCACCAGCAGACGTCACGCGGCGAAGACGGCGATACCCGATGACACGGGAACTCGCTTATCGCCTTCAACTACTTACTCGTTAAACTTGGTTTGTGGTAACTTAAGTTAGACAACACTTAAACACTGTCTAAAGCTTAGACACTGTTTAGGTAAACACGGTTTCAACACATGTTTAAAAATGTTTGTAGTAAACTGTTACACTTTATATGCTGCCGTGGCAACGTTAACTAAGCTTTTAGTGTCCACGCTTGGTAAAGTTACGGATAAATATTTAGTTTTCCTTAGTATATGTTCATTTATAATCTTGAGCAACCAAGCAGACAGCACCTTTGGTTGTTAGTGGTGATCCAAAAACATAACACACTTTTGGTAACTTGTGATGTTTATCAAATATAAGTAATTAAAGTTTAGGAGGTATCTTAATGTAAGTAGTAATATTCATACACACTAGAGTTTTAAATAAGGTAAGTAACAAAACAATTTAAAGCCTTTGTCACCGATTCGATTCGATTTGAAACACAGATACAAAAAAAGAATCCAAAATCAAGTAAGAAACTGATGATGACGGAAGAAATAGGTAAAAATGAGGTATCCATACAAACGACCGTGTACTCGATCTTCCCAGATAGATTACATACGATATGCGTACGAACAAGAGTTTGTATACGCAAATACATTTAGGTGCTTTTGATAGAACTCTTACTTACCTTTCTCTGTACAATTGGATATAACAATTTAAATGTAGAGCGTAATGCAACTAGTTTCAGAAACATGTGCATAGAATATACTTGGAATTCACTTAATATCCGTATACTTCGTAATTTAATAGCTATAATATATAATAATTTATAAACTATAATGCAGATTTTGCACGCCCTCAAGATTAATGTTCGCATCAGCGTTGCAGGCACGAGAGCTTTCTTATTATATTACGTATAAATAGAAGTAATTTGTATAAGAAGTGTTTATATTTTAAAGTAATTCTTGGTTCATAAACATTTAAATACGCATAACAGTACATTTCTATAGCCGCTTCTGTCCTTAAGATGGCATTTAGACATGAAACGAGCCTATGGGCGTCCCAGGGTAAAATCTTAGCCTAGGCATAGTTGTTTTAATATAAGTAAACCTTGTATTTATTTAGAAGGAAAGAGTGTGAGATGCTCAAACCTTTCCTATATATTTCATCCCCTATTCCTTTCCAGTAGTCGGATAAGGCGTTTGGTTTCTTATTTTTGCACGCGTTCATACAACACTTTACTCGACATGCGTTTCGAGTAAAAACTATCAAATTGCATCGTCAGATTACGTTTACTACGCGAAACTGTGTTTGTAAACTTTTAATTACGCGTATTAGATTGCACGCAATATATTGTACGGTACTATCAATTACCAAGAATATACCTGGCCGCGCGCATCGGTTACGCGCTTTTGAAATTGATCACTAAAACTATAAGTCTAACAACAACACTTTATGTTAAACACAAACAATCATATTATTGGTTACCTAGCCCTTTAGCAAGGTTTGAGATTTCCTCAACGCCTTTAATTGCATAAAAGTAAATACATAAACATCCGGCTCAGAGATACAATCGTGATTGTCTCAACCATCCTCTAATGTACAACAGAAAAGCACTGCAAGCCCATGTCTACCATCCTAAGTAGATTGTCGGGTCCAACAGCCTAACGTGCTTTCTGAAGCACGGTGGAAATCTAGATAATTCCATTCTATTCCATCCATTCTTTGTCTTTAAGTATTATGTTTTTTGTATCTGTAAGTGTTGTCAAGTGTTGGTAGACCTAATAAATAAATAAAATACCGTTGATTAGGACAATTATAGCTTGCGCGAGCATCGAGCCGTCATCACGATTGTATGCAACAACAGATGGTTTAACTAATAACCTCGCTACTCATAAACAAAGCTATCTTCTTCAATATCTTTAACCTTATGTAAATAATTCAATCCATATCATTAAAGGACTTCTTGATTTATACACTAATGTATTGATAACTGCATGCTTACTGCACTGAACATATTTAAGGACCATTTAACGCAGCTTCAGTCACTGGAATTACGGCGTGATCACAAGGACCAGGTGTTTCTGTTTAAGATCATTAATAACTGCATAGATTCTCCATTTCTTCTTAGTCGTATTTCATTTAGATGCCCTAGGTTATGTGCTCGTTCCAATGCCATTTTTTCTATTCCCTTTTGTAGAACAAATTACTCAAAGAACAGATTTCTTATTCGTGCTTGCAATACACATAATAATTATATCGATATTTTTAACTGTAAACTATGTGTATTTGTTTCATATGTTAAAAAGTTCAGCACAATTGAGTACCTTCTGTATGAATATGTTTGTTATTCATATAAATATACATAATTTTATTATAAGAAAGAAAGATATAGGTTCCTTTGTGACTTCAAAATATTAAGTATTTTTATATTTTTGTATTAATCTTTATTTGAAAAATGTGTTAATGCATTTGCATCAATGCAAAAGTGAATGTAAGCGGTTTTTAAATGTTTGTTACACGATCAGTTCAGTGTCGAAATGAACAACTTTACTGATATAAGTCAATCAACTTCGATATGCAATACTTAACGTTGGAAACTTTTTTGGCCAACTGTGTTATTTGTTCTTAGTCATATGTTTAATTAAGGCTGTATGTTTCTTTAATTAAATCAATAAAAATAAAAAATAAAACATTCTAATATACATTTATTATTCCGTAAACGCATCGTATCAGATCGTCACTGGTATATAGTTTCCTACGGGATGTCAGTGGCAGCCTTCCGCCGGTTGGCTGTATTGACATTATGTCAATATAAACAACCCTTGCCTATGTAATGAGGCTCAAGTAGTTCTGAATGCCGATCTAATCAATATTATATATTAGGATTGTAAGTCAAACGGTTATATTATTTATGAATATCCAGACATTGACCTAAACAGCGCCATTCTGTTTATGCACTTAGCTTGACGTATGAAACAACAGATGAATTCACTAAATTCAAACCTAAGGCTGTATTCTTTAAAACCAGGCATTCTGTAATATTACTAAGAATACTGCATCGTGTAGAAACCTGCGCACGCCTGCAAAGTGATTCAAAGATTGTGCGTAAAGTCAACAAATCCGCACTGGGCCCGCGTTGACGACTAAGAGGCCTATACCTAGGCCCTTTACGATAAGCTCATGCCCCTCGGTGGGGACATTCAATGAGCTAATGATGATGACTAAAAATACGATTCCTTATTATTTTAAATTTCTGTTATATTGTCAATAAAATATATATATATACATGATAGAGAAAGCTTATAATTTGTAGATTTTAATAAACTATTTATGAATACTATAATCGTAATAAATGTATAAATATTGAAACTCGAAAAGACCGCTCATAAACATTTTATTCTACAAAAAGAACACAGTCGTACACGCAAACCGGAATTAAAACGGTAAAAAAACACCGACGCACTAACAGCTGAAAACAATGATGTATACGGTACGGTAAAACCGTACTAACACAAATTCAATAGCTACGGCCAACACCGTGAATAAGGTCGAGTCATGTTCAATACAATTATGATAAGATTGTATTACAATGTATTATAGGCTGTATTATGAGACATCGATTGTTTTACATCGTGTCATAATTCCCACGGCTCTATTCTCATCTAATAGACGTAAACACGCTGCCGTATCATACGACCCACACTAACGGTGCACTCATTGGCTTCATCCCATTTAACGCGGATAACTATGCGGAACTAACACCGGGACTTCTTTGTTGAACACAAAACGACATACCTGAAACAAGACATAAAAACTTACATTTGCATTATATTACTAGATGCTACAGTAGCGTACACTTTAAAAGCGCATCGTGAATCTTAGGTTAACGACATATTCCAATTATTGTCAAAGACAAGATTCACACTAAACCACAAAGCACGGCGACCAACCAATAACGGCACAGCAGGGTACGGCGATCGACCAATACCGGTACGGAAAGAAGTCGCGCCGGTGCGTAGAACATGCTAATAGGTCAATAGCATCCCACGCTTCTTAAGTCCTTTTCTGCGCAGGTACATCTATAAGCCTTATTAAATGTGTGCTGCTGCTGCTACTATTACAATCTTTATTATTTATTTTCAACCATGGGTAATATAACTTAGGACCAAAACAAGCAACTCGACCACAAAAATGTGTTGTCAGGTAGGGCTGCTCTGTTTTAAAAGATATCTCAAGGAACCCCTCACATTCAAATAAAGGTAAACATAAATTAATAATACAGTCATCACTCATCAAAGCGTATGTTCACTGCTGTATTAGGACGTAAAAATAAGGCCAATAGCTGCCAATAATCAGTGGCGTGCATAGAGATTATGAGTAGGATATGCAAACTGCTCGTGACCCTAATCGTCAAAACAATAAATAATTTAGATTTTTGACAAATTGAGTGCTGTTGATGACAGCAGATCGCTCATGGTTTCAAATCTCCAGAGGAAAATGAGTGAATAAGTGAGAACCATTGAATATGTTGTCGATTGTCTGGACGTACAGACTATGCACTGCTTATTTGCATATATGGTGTACGCCACTGCCAATAATATATTTATATAATTTTTCAACCACATTTGCAATTTTAGCTTCGCAATACACAGGTTGGGATTATGTTACATAAGAATGTTTGGCTAATCATTTAAAAATCACAAGCAAAGAGCCAACGCATACTTTTCTCGTCTAGGAATAGGAATCAAACCGACAGCCTTATCATTTAAGGCAGTCATTATCTACTTTTCAACACGTGTTATACTTATTCAGAGCAAAAAAATACAAAACATAACATGATAAAAAGATCTATAGCTAGTTCAGCGTTCCCAACAAATTCTCATCACGTCCAAAAGATTTTAGTATGCTTCCCTTATCTACGCGGCGCGTAAATGTACAGTCCCCTTAACAGTTTAAAGAAAAGATTGTATCTTAACGTCCCTATTGATTCCATTTTCAATTAGAATTACCATTATATTACAATTATTTATATTGATAAAAAATGACGTAACCTTCGAATACCACGGCACTCGGCCAATCTGATAGGCCGTTGTAATAATAAGCTTATCACTATTCGTTTGCCGGCTCGCACAACATAAAGTAAGGATATTAAAATTCGCAGTGTATTCCAGTGGGAAGTCAATCATAAAGATAAAGCAGCATCGCAATAACCGCGCAACAAAATAGCCCGTAGCGAGCGAGCTCCGCCCTATTCCCTACCTACTATACGTCATACTATAGGCCGTTCGACCATTTTATCACCTCGTAAACGGACCGTGGGAGTACGTACGCCGTTAATTGCCGTATTTTCCAGCTAAACGGGGGAATTAATTTAATATTCATTCGCTCACATATCGGTTGCCATCGAAATCTCTGTTTTATGTTCTCGATACGCATGGACGCGCCTAATGAAGGATAAGTGAACCCTTTAAAACCAATCACATCCCCTGGTTGCTTTGCAGAGGATTATTAGGAGAAAAATAACAGCACAACTGATTATAAGTTATATATTTTGTCCCTATATATATAGATATGTTATTAGTGAACAGGACGGTCATGACGCTCATGATGGTAAGTGATACGCATGACCATGACAGAAGCGATGTTGAAGGAAATGATTAACAGTAGGTAGTCATTATTTTTCCGTCAACAATGCGCTGCGCCCGTCAACCGAGACAACAGATGTCAGGTCTTATACCCGGTAATTTTCCTAGCTACAGTGCCCTCATCCTGACACACAGAAGTGCAAAACACTCTTATTTAACGGGACGATATCCAGTGGACCTATCAAGACGACTCCGTCCCGAGTCTACGACCTAGTAACCTGCTGATGGAGGCTTTATAATAGAAACGGAGCACCAGAATATACGGCGCAAAATGGAAACGATCTATGTCCAGCAGTGCGATATGTTAAAAGGATAGAAAAAGGAATACACCTAGGAAAGGAATATACCTAGAAATCAACGCAAAAAAAATAATTTTACAATATATCGCTTCATTAATAGTGCCAGTATAATAATATAATAACACTAAAGTTACCGACTAAAATACGGCTACAAACACCGCGGTGTAACAGTGGAACAACCGCGTCATTATTTTGAATGTATAATGATGTGGCTCAGCTTTTAACCAACTATATTACTTGTAACCAGTGCACGGATCACGGCACCGTCATTACAAATTATTATGAACAATGTTTTTTTAAGAGAAGGCGACGGTTGGCTCGCTCACCTGGTGGTCTATGACACAAGCAGTGTCTAAGGAAATTAATAATAGTAGGTAGTCCTTGGAGTCTGGATGAGAAAATTGGAGGGCCGGGATAAATGACGCAAAATGGGGAGACCTACGACCAGCAGTGGACTGCGATAGGTAGATAGAGAGAGAGGTAGTCATTATTTGTCAACAATGCCCTGCGCCCGTCACCCAAGACGTCAGTTGTTAGGTATATATACCCGGTAATATAATTTTTTGCCATCCCAAAACACAGAAGTACAAAACACTCCTATATTACGAGCCGACATCTGGCAATGTAGTGGTACCTACCTTGATGACGCAGTATTGAGTCTACCACTTACTTTAAATATAATAAAACATAGCGCAACAAATTTATGTCAAAGTCAACAGAACGAACACTTTCTGGGAACCACTTCAAAACTGCGGCGCATATAGATGCTAACGTAAAAATCTTCAAAGAAAATGCATATGGATACAAAACATGGATTGGGTGCTCATACATGATCCATGGATTAAATGGATCCCTTGTAGGGCTACATAAGAAAATTTAATTCACCTCACAGCACCCAAGAGTTTGAGCAAAATGGTCGGTTACGACAGCCTTTCATGACAAATATCAGTTTAATATCCTCATCCAAACTCCACCAGACAGGGCTCACAAGTCGCCGGTTAACACATGGAAGACCCAAGGACCTTTAGCTCACACTACTTTCTCCAAAGCAAGACTTGTACTCCAGAACTTGTCTGCTCCTAAGGTCATCGGTACTTCGACATACTTAACTGAACTAAAGGGGCAGTGGGCCGCCCTTTCACTTGTTCACTAAGCAAGGTAGTTAACTTTAGTTCCCTCACCAATAACATCATTTCTGTTTCATTCCTAAGACCTCTAGCATAGCATAATTCGCCCCATTACCCGTTAAGTGACTATATACTATCTTAATATACCATCAAGTAACAAGATCAATTTACAGTAAATTGACAGTTATGCCGTGACTAAGATCAATCCAGCAGTTTCTAAGACACAATAACGAGTTAATTGCTGTAGTAAAAGGAAGTCACTCAATGAGAACAAATTGTATTTCTTCAAATTGAATTATAAGCTTGGATTGTTTGAGTTGCCGTTACTGAGTACACTGACGTTGATGGTTTTACGATTCACTTAAGTATGTTGACTCGGTACATTGTAAGTAAATGGTTGTTTCTACTTAATATACCTAATTTCACTACTTAATTGGCACCAATATCTCCGGTGAAATTGTAAAGTCCATCCCCGGACATGAGCAATCCTTAAAAAGAATTCAAATACTCAATCAGTATCATTACGAGTTTTAGATAAACACCTTTAAAATCGCAATACTCTAAGACGCTGTACACCGATATTTCCAAACCTATCAAGCCCTAAGCAATGAAAGCAATTTTTTATCATCAACAAGATTAGCATCTTTGTCAAAGTGTTGAGATACTTTTGAAGCTGACTGTACCACTGAACATGATTTGCGAAAGCAAACAAATTTACAACAGGAGGCTGCATGAATTGTACTATTAACCTTTACGCCTGTATATATGAAGTAATTTTATGACTTAATATTTTACTAAGTCTACCAATAGAAATAGCAGAAGAGCAAAATTTCTATTGGTATTGTTTGGCATAATTCAAGTAACATTGCAGATTGCTTAGCCATCCTTTATCTTGTGCATTTTGCACGTCAGTGGAAATTAGTCCTAAAGGAGTCTTATACGACGCTACCTATATGTATGTATTCCTACAACAGATTAAGTAACAAAGCGTAATAAACTGGGTACAACATAATGCGCAAGTTTCGTCAACGTAACATCTTGAAATTAATGATACTGTCGCCTTGAGTGGCACTTATCCACCCGAATGTTGTACATATCATGTTAAAGCAATTATTAACACTGTCTTAGGACACACAAAATGCTCGGATAACTCCATAAATTAGATAACTTTAATGAGGTTAAGAACGTGGAATTGTTGCTATATACATTGTTATTTCATTTGCTACAGAAGTTAGGCTTTAGGTATGCACAGCTGAGTTCCGTGCTATAGAGTGAGACAAGCTGTCAAATTAATGGCATAACATAACGCTTTAACCTAGCTATTACAGGGTAATCCCAATCTGGGACTCACCTCAAGCTAAATTTACATTCACAATAACTGTTGGCTCAGGTTTTTATTAGATAGAAAGAAAGGTAAACGTGAAGACAGGTAACCTGATTTAGCCGGCAACACATCCCTGTGACCTCAGCTGTTGAAAATGTCCATGGGTGACGGTTACACTTTCCATCAGGTGAACCCCATGCTCATTTACCTCCCTGTGTTATAAAAAAAACCACCACCCATAGTCAATCACAACTTTGAATAAGCAACTAACGCGTTCTGACTTTTATAATGGTAGAAGATAAAAAAAAAGGTAATGAAAATGTCCATGGGTGACGGTTACACTTTCCATCAAGTGAACCCCATGCTCGTTTACCTCCCTGTGTAACAAAACCACCACCCATAGTCAATCACAACTTCAACGACTTCCGGTCGAATCAGCCTATTCGTACCGAATCATGGCTCTTCCACAGTTAAAAAAACCTTGTCGTTTTATAAGGTTCATGAGAACAGAAGACATTAACACATTTTCCTCAGGAATTCAAGTAACATTGCAATAATTAATGACTTTATTAGACTGGGTCTATGTTTACCGGGTAAAAATATGGTTTATGTACACAGTTACATATCCAGTACACACAGGCGTTCACTTAATCCAATATTCATGTCAAGCCTGTAGCCGACATTGTACTGACATCTACGTCTACAAACTTGTACATCTCTGATCCTAAGCTCATGGTCTTGTACCGAAATGGCACTTACTTAAGCCATGTCGTAATGAGCGAGACACATTCGCTCCACAGGCTCTATTGTCTCCCTGTTTCTTAACAAGCTGAGGGATACGGAGGAACGTCCTCCGTGTACACCCGACACCGGAGGACTTAGCCGGAATAGTTGGTAATACCCAACGACAATTACTCAAGATCATATAGTGACGTTACCATATTATTATTTTTTAGTCATGGCTTGTGTTACCAACATCATTTTTGTCTATTCTTATACTGATCAGCTACCTGTGTAAGTATAGGATATAACGTGTTAACAACGTTTCATAGTAAGAAGACTTAACTTGGGCGAAATTTTTAACCGAGCATGAAATAAAGGTACGCACATGCAATGTCTAATGATATTGATAAATATGGGTTTTCATAAATGTTTTTTTTAATAACAACTTTCGACTAAATGATTTTAATTGGTTTTTCAGAAACATTGTTGCGTCATGATGTTGTTAGTAATAAGTCCATGTCATCATATAGACTATTATTTAAAAACCTGACTACCAGAAATGAAATCTAAGCACGA
The DNA here is from genome assembly GCA_019425675.1 of Leucinodes orbonalis. Taxonomy (NCBI): domain Eukaryota; kingdom Metazoa; phylum Arthropoda; class Insecta; order Lepidoptera; family Crambidae; genus Leucinodes; species Leucinodes orbonalis. Next base: position 11,417 of record PQWD01011351.1, read on the forward strand.
TTTTTAAGAGGTATTTAACCCTTATTAGGATTAGTTATCAAACACGCAAATTATACGTCAGAACACCAAATAATCGCAACAGACGCCGCAATCGGGTCACTAGTGGAAAATAAATTCACAAAACTCATACGTTTCAGTTACAAATTCCCGTATTTCCAAAATAGTTGGCAGTGGGCTGGACGTCAAAACATCATCCGTCTCCGACACTATGCCGCAATATAACTGAGAGACAAAGCTCTCACGATACTGCCGCATCCTATCCTGTATCCACTTTATATGTCATTTCATTCATTCCATTCACTTATTCCCGTCGAAGGGATCCTTCGTTACGAGCGAGTGGGTTTCGCAAATAAACCTAATTCTATCTAAAGAATAAGATGTTTCTTTTCAATTTAAAAATTAAACGGCACGAACTGGGGTGTCGAATATTATCCGGCGATAACGCTGCGAGGGTGCCATAATAAAACGAAACGGTGTGGTAATCGCTTTAAAACTTTCATAATCGAGTAATCGGATGTAATTTTCACCTGAAAGTTTACGTATATATAAAGGCGTCTGCGTGGTACCTCAATAACTCAATAACATAGCTGTGTTCCGAGCTGCAATGTGATCTAGTGATATTACTAGATACTATGACTAATCTTATGTAATTGAAACTAAAAGTTAGGTAATGCACTAACCTTCTTCGGGACCAGTTCAAGTCACGTCTAACTGTTAAGTTAGTAATCCTATTGTGTCCAGCAAATGATAGGAACTATTTCAACTTATGTTATTTATAACTAATTTAACTGTCTAAAGAAATTAAAATTTCCTTAATTAATAGTCATTGCCAATATACTAAATAACACTATCCAGTAGAAACACTATACCAAAATCATACCAACAATAGCTGGAGTTATAGTTGAGACTGCGATTACCCACTTAAAGGACCATATATTTTACCTTTTACTTGAAGCAGCCTGAGTAGGCTGCTTCAAGTAAAATGTGTTCCATAATAAAAGCACAACAAGCTCATAATATAATTAGTACCTGATGATCCACTACCAAACACTCGCCATCGAAATATTAAGCGAAATCCCATTAAATATCAGCGGCAATTTGGCGATAATTTATTAAATTTATTCCCCGCGGAGTATTTAAACGGGGCGTTCTGGTACTTGGTGATTTTCCGGTGCATTTGTTCACGCCGCCCGTTATTTGAATAAAAGCTGATTGCACCAACACATGAATGAACATTATACCTTTATTTACATTTATTATGTACATCGACATTTGTTTGTACTGTACCCGATAGGGTTTGTTGAACACAACCATGTGCGCTCTCGCTAACAATAGATAAGCCTATCACAGAATGGCTTATTCGATTATCGGCTCAATACCGTATCCTAAGTTAGTGTGTGTTAATTACATCAACTACCTTATGGTGAACTAAGAACGCTTTGTGTTATACGTTAAGTGTTATTTCTTAACATTGATTTTAAACACTTAACCAGTGTTCAGATTCTGTATACGAATCATTATTATTAGTAATCTAGAAGAGATTACTGCCACACAACAAAACTAATCATATGGAGCTCTACTCTTTTTTCTTCAAGAACAACAGAAACGTGACCACAATACACAAGTCGGCCGCCATGTTTAATTGCAACAGCAGTTACTTTGCATACAATCGATTTGCAAATGCTAATCTCCATTGGCGAGTAACAAAAGCCCATAAACCTACAAAACGATGTCAAACGTTAGAGTAAATCATTCAAATCAAGTCAATAATTTGAAGTACTGACAAAATCTCTTAATTAACTTGCCGCTCACAAACTAGTTGTCGGAGCACAAGGTCAAATTAACTTCGAGCGAACCGCCCGAGCTTTGATTAAGCGCTGTGACTGATTGTTATGCTTCAATATATTATATAAGCTTCAACATAAACTTATCATCATTGTTTTCTATGTATAAGTTGTATGTTATTACAAAAAAAAATATGAGTATGTTAATTGTTAAGTACCCATACTACAAGCTTCACGATTAACTTGGGGCTAGATAGCTGTGTGAATGTCAGTGGATATTTATTTATTTATCACTTTTTATTGTTTTGAATACGTAAGACAATATTTACATATACAAAATTAATTAAATAAAAAGTATTTAACTGGATAAGAAAAGCGGAGGACCGGGATATCTGGCGCAAAATGGGGGAGACCAATGTCCAGCAGTTGACTGCAATAGGTTAAATAGAATATATTTAACTAAACTACTTATATTAGAAGAATATTGTGAAGCGATGGATTAAAAAAGAACCCTGTACTAAAACATACCCCGATGTGTATTAACATTTAAATTTACAACTTCAGATCGGATAAGTTAAAATTAAGTAAGAATTTGAGCCTTATTTTAGTCCTATTTTCACATACGACCACACTTGTTCAATCGTATATAAATCGACACGTTAACATTATACTACGTTATATAATACAAAGCTCTTCCCTATTTTAATCAAGGGGCACACGTCATGTTGAAATAATTAAACATTTTTAATTTACACCCGCGTTGCTTGCATATCAGCGTTGTCGATAATTAATTGTTTTCGCTCAATTTTTATGCAATCGATTCGACAATGTTTTCCTTCATTCACAGCCAAGGGGCCGTAAAAATTCACAAAAGCCGTGTAACAGGCGTATCATCCATTATTGTGAGTGTGACAACAAATTATATGGCTTAATTTGAGTGCCTTTATAAATTTTTATATTAGGAGAAAATATTAAACATTATTCAAGGTATTTAGTTAGATTTTATTGCCTCCAAATAAGAATACTTGCAAAATACCTACAGAGAAAAAAGTGTTTTTAAAAGTAAAAGACAATAAATATGAGAGTACTTCATTGGGAACTCCCGACGCAACCGCAACCAATGCTGTTTGAAAACAGCGTTATCATGCTTCGCACAACACCACGTGACTTGAAATTGCGCGGCCTTCAATGGTTATAAACGCTACTTTTCCCAGTAATCTCTCTAGTTACGTCACCACGGTAACATCGACTTTTTCATTCACCTCTGACAGCACTTAACGACATGATACATTCCAACTAACGATGCAGTAAAACAGGAAAGTGTCTTTGTAATTTGTATGCGGGGATCAGTACGAGGCGTCATAAAGCGAAGACTCTCACTGCATTGTAAACGTTGCCTCCAGGTAGAAATTGTTTTATTGGAGGAGTTAACTTGGTAGACAGTCATTGGTTGAGGAAGCATCAAGTTAGCATTAGTTCACTCACTAAATTAGCTACGACTTTAACCTAGACTATCATTATTTAGAATTCAGATGCTTTAGCTTTGCACAATCTTGCCCTTTCTTCTGTTTGGAGGTTGTATATTTTTATCACTATTAATTATGTTATAAAGATTATCTTGATACATTGTTGCTACAGAAACTGTGACAAAAATAATAGATAGGTATAGTGTAAAGTCTACACTGTAGACATTAAAAACATGTCACAACGTTTTATTAAAATAAAAAACCTGTAACTAACACACTTTGAAAATGTACCAAAAGAAAGTTCTGAAAGCTTCTCGAAAAATACAAGCGAAAACAACGTGGGAAAGTACCAACGTAATAGTCCGTCCAATAACTTTCAAGTGTGTTAATGAACGCACGAGTAGACAGCTCGACAAATAGCACCCATGTCCAGCTTCCGACGTACAAAACTACGAGTTATTGGAACGAAAAATACAACTTTAAAACGTCGCTGCGAACAAACTTTGGAATTAACGTTACCGTTGCCAAGATCGCCGTCTTCAAGAGGACAAAAGGGAAATGTCTAAAGACGGTTAGTGAAGCGATAATTGACGAATCAGACGCAGACGTTACCAGATAAAAGTGCAGCGAACAACGGCGCCTTGAGCCGTTTTAACATGTCAGTTCGAGATGCAATTTTAAAGTCAAGCACGTAAAGGTCGGTGCACAGTGTTACATAAGAAGTTGTGAACGAAGCCGCGGAGGGAGTTTCCTGACCACGGAAAAACAGCGACGCTCGTGACAGAAACGTACGTGACCGGCCTTGCAAGTGCGCCGTTGCCAACGCAAATTTCACTGACCAACTCGCCCTAATGAAGTTGTGACAGCGCTGCACTTTACAACATAAAACACAAGTTCAGCAAGAGTCTTCACAAATAATAATGGACACGTTTGACAAACAGAAACGGTATGGAATTTTTACCAATTAAATAATTTAATCGAACGGGATTCCTTTTATGTTTCTTTTATCGGTTATACTTTAGTAAATTTACATACTACCTATGATCTATGGATCAATTAGATCATATCTCCGTATTTTGCAGATACGTATAATCGGCTCATGGGTACTGTACTTATTATACAATGAGCAAATATTGCATTAAAGTCTACCAAACATCATAATGAACTATAAAATAACAAAAATATCTATATTTTCATACATTACGCCCGTTAAAGTAACTGAGCCACGGATAAACGCAATACCTTCTTAAAGCATATCGCCTTCCACATCTGGAATTTCGGACCATATTTCAACTAAACCGGTGCAAATACACCGTTACGGATTGAAGCAACCGCAAAATGCAAAGGTAAAGAGTCACATTCGTTCCGGATGCAATCCCTGCGCTCGACCTGCAGTTATTACGGTACGATTTACAGCCGGCGGTGCGGCAAACAATGAGGCAACACTGCAAGGAGTCTAAGGAAGTCCGGAGGAAGTCTCTCTGTCGGGATACGTGGAAATTTTACAGGTAAACACCGATGAGTTCGCTCTAGGGGCTTTGTAAGCTGGACGATCGTAGTCTGTCGATACGAAACTTCTTGCTGTAGTAAATTTATAGAAAATAAGCAGCTTTAAAACCAGTCACGGTAGCTTCTGTTTTTACGAGGTAAAAAAATGTATTTCGGATTCCAGTACATATGGGAAGTAATTTTAATATAAATTGTCTATAGGATATATAAAAATGCCTTACCAGTAATTAGAATCAAGAACAATATATGACTGCACGAGGTTACTAATTAAAATGCAAATTGGTATTTTTTTATATTCCATTATATATTTTATATCAATTATTTTGTTATACAAAAAAAATCCACCCTTTAATCAATCGCTGATGCTTGATATTGATGTCTGGCAACAAAACAAGTAAACCTCGTTTAACCTGAACAAACGTGCCAGCTTCATAAACACAACGCTCTTTGACAATCACTTAATTGGTTTAAAAAATTGCACATTTAAATCGAAACGGCACGATGAAACATGCAGGCAGTATTTTGCCTTCGCGCGTTGTTCCAATTTTAAAACGGTACATAAAAAAATAAATAACACCACTAGTTTACTGCATTAAGATAGTATTTTTTAAACGGCTCATAAATATGTAAGAAGCGGCGGCCTCGCCGTGTCTGGACACGGCGAGGCACAAGCCGCGCTCCCTCCGCGACGACTGCTGTTTTTCTCATACAATTTACAACCGTTAAACTGGCAAACAAAACGCCGGGAGCTTATTTACACGGCGCCACCAAAAGGAAGTCCGAACGAACGGACGGCCGCCGCTAAGGGAAACAAATATAAATCACTGAATTCACGACAAACATCTAAATGTTATTGTTATTTAAAAGAAAACAGGCTTCACAACACACGCTGACAACTCTCGCCAACATAATCACCAATTCAGGATGGGTACTTTAAAATCTGATTACGTAACGCACAATTTGGCAACCTTAAATTCATGAAACAACGACTCGATCTGAGTATTAACAACAATAAAGGCTGTTGTCTTTTACTTTTGTATGGTAATAAATTTCACAACAATGCGCAAAATGTGGCCCGCAAGCCGGAACCTAAGAAGATTCCTATGTAATGTTGACCGACTTAGGAGTTGTGTAATCCGACAATTTGCCGTTCCTAACTCGCAAACACAACAAAACAAGGCGAACATATTCCCCGGGCTGAAAGGAAGTTCACTCGAAAAGGCAACTAGCTGCGGGGGAACCCTATATTGTTGAATTTATGATATGTTCTGTGCTACGTTCCAGTTTCTGGGTCATTCGCGCTGGTATCTGGCGATATTTCGCGGAAAATAATAACCGTATACGGCCGAGCGGATCGAGCAGCGGCCCGTATCTCGACGCTATTGCACGTAACGCATTGTCCGCAAACAACTTCCAGAGAGATGTTAACCGATCGCGATTATACACCAATAACTCGTTGTCGCCATTTGGCTCGTAGCTAGGGCGAGCCGAGACTCGATGTCGTCAGATAAGTGTTTATGGACCAATTAGTGGCAAACGAAACGAGGCCTATGGAGCTCGGCGTAAACCTGATAATGGTTAAGATACGATCACGTGCCGGCCAGTATTTTACTACTTACTAGAGATCACAATGAACGGTATCTGTCATAATCATAAACAACGTATTACATGACATAATTTATCACCGTAGCCTCGTATATTTATTGGACGCCGCGATAATGCCCCGATATTCCTAGTATTATTTACGACCACATTTCTGCGTCAATACAATCATAATTTATCCGTATGTCTATGACAAATGGCTCAATTTGTACGTGGCTTAGTATCGAAGCCCCGAGATAGGGTACCGATTATTTTTGCAAGCTGAATACTTCCATACATTAATAAAGGTGATAACAGTATGTTTGTTAATCTAATAATTTTGTCTCTAGTTAGTCATCGTCAACGTCAGCCTTAAACGTACGTTCAAGGCTGACTATCCTGCAGGCCAGGTCTTCCTGAACAGCATAGCTATGAGGAAATAAGCTTCTAACCTACCTTGCGGGCCCAACGTGGATTGGCAAGTGTTAAATTAATCCCTCACCATGACAAATTATAAACTCTAAGATTTAACTTAAACTTTACAATAAGAATAGTAAGAAACTTATCCTAGAAGTTAGAGACAGATTTGTATAAGCAATTTTACGGGTCACTTATATCGATTTAAGTCAGACTATTACGAAATCGGCAATTCTAGTATAGCCTTTCGTTAGTTGTGCTAATAAGAACACTACACAATGGCAATGCTCGTGAGCAGGACGTTCCTTCAGCTACGTTTCACAATTATCGCTCGTTGCAAAACAAAAGAGTGTCTATCCTCCAACGGGAGTTAACGCTCCGATGGCGGCGACCTAAAGCAATGTTGTAAGTAACCTAATACAGTTAATGGGATCTACGCAATCAAATATTAAAATGTAATTGTGCAATGTCTCTAAGTACATGGCATAACGTCTTCCTCTGCTACTTTTGTGCACACACTGCCACTGATAAGATACTACCAAGGTTGCAACCTTAGTTCTAGGAATGGGGCTTTTTGAGAAATTAAAAAGATAGGAAGAAAGATAGGCTAGATAGAGCTTTAACAACCAATAAAAGATTTTCTGTACCAAAAATGATGTTATAATCATGTCATGTAGCCGTTTTTAGATGGCGTAAACTTCATGATTTTGTAATATTTTTAAAACAGTGAAAAAGTGCTAGATTGCCCTTGTTAGGCTAAATAGTTAAATAAGGAGTTCACCTTTACTAAAAAGTGCTAGATCTAGTCCAAAAAGGGCTAAGGTAAAGCAACCCTAGATACTATAGATAGGAAACTTACGTACCTCTTCTAGTATTCGTACCCGATCCAATTAGGTAGCAGTCCGTTACATAAAGGATAATTACAACTGCCGCGCTAGTTTTACTCGTTTCTCGACAAATTAACGGGATTTAATTACCTTTACTTTGGAGCTTAGGTGAATTTAATCCATTACTCTAGTGTGATAATTTTCAAATTTTGTTTCAATAAATAAAGTTGTTTCTTAGTTGTCTATGAAAACTTAATTTACCTATCATTGGCAGAGAGAATGCCTTAAGGTATAGAGTCTACAAAAACTATTATAACAATCACTGAACTAGGTCGCTATCGTTATAAGGTACGTTCTCAAATTGAGACGTTTTATGATTGGATATTACTCGTTCAAATTGCGTATAAGCCATATGACCTTTTACTAGCAATTTCGTGTAAACGTCATACAATATTAGAAATGTAACTAAAACGTCAGCCTTTACCAGCAGTTACCATACATTAAATTTTGGTACAGTCAGCTGCAAAACTAGACAAACAGTGATATTTTTCTTATAACATAAATAAATAATAAATATCCACTGACATTCACACAGCGCAATGTAGCCCCAAGTCATGAAGCGTAGTATGGAAGTAAACAACGGATAAACATGCTTGTATGCTTTTTTTTGTAAATACTGCTTTATACATAGAAAATACTTAGACCAATACAAACAGACTTGTTCATGCACACACTAATGATGTAAAAAGTATAGATTCGTGATATGTACACAAAACAACCTAAAAAAGTGATCCGAATGCAGCGACAGCACACATACACATATTTCGAATGAGCGTACATTTGCCTAAACAAATAGCCTACAAGTGTTTTTTCCTTGGCGGTTTGTTTTTGAAGCAGGGGGGGGGGCGTTTCTACCTGTATACGTACAGAATATTATTGATCTAGACCTAGGATCTAACCAAATGGGTTGTCTACTATGTCTTAAACAATAATTTAGTGGGGATGTAATAGGTCCCAGCATACATCAGAGGCCCAAGACAAAGTTCCTTTCCGTTGTGCATGCTGACAAACAAACAACCACCACTGTTAAAAATCATTGGGAGGACACTTTAATTTGTCCTATTGGTCCTAAATGTTTTTTTAGGAAAACGGTGAACGGCGTATTATGGTGTAGTAGAGATTCCAAAAACTTAAGTGTTTAACTACTGCTCGTTCTGACTATACCTACTCGATCAAATGAAAGGAGGCCGCAGACTATCGACTATTTAAAACAAACCCGCAGTATAAAGCCGCAGCAAAGGCCAATCCAATGTAATGCCAATTCCACTTACTCGTACATAATTGATACACTTATAAAAGGGGAAACTATTTTTGAATAAGTGACGTATCGCGTGACCGGCACGCCTAAAGATTTCGCCCTTTATATTCTAAAATTAAACTCGAATAAAATACGAGAAGGAATCGTCTCATCTTCCGTAATAGTCGAGCTTTTCAAGTCTGTATTAAATACAACAATGCTTTGTGAAAGAGGAACTTGTTACTTATTTACAAATAACAACGGGCAAGTTTCTTGCTACGCGAAGTGCTTTTCAGTTTGCTCGCTAAGGAAAACTTTTTTCCAGATTATTAATAATGAGGTAATCGCTATTGTTGCAATGCTGAAAACATAGACTTTATTGCAAGTGGCTAACCAATCGTTTGATTAATAATTATAATGAAGTAGGTACGGTTATGGGGAGGAAGTGGCTGGATGAGAAAAGTGGAGGACTGCGATATCTGGCGCAAAATGGGGAAGACCTATGTCCAGCAGTGGAGTGCGATAGGTTGAAGTGAGAGAGGTATGGTTATTCAAAACTAGACGATTTCTACGCGAAAATTTCAGCTGCTACTCTGTACATGTAACGTTTATTATCATTGTGACCTAACAGGAAGGTCGCATTTTGTATGCACGAGGTTCGTGATGCGAGTTCAAATTGTGCCATTAGCATGGATTACCCGGTTCCGTGAGTTAATTTTGGCATAAAAATACCAACAATCAACATTACTGCAATTTTTAAATTTGCGGGATGTCTATACGTGCTTATAATAAAGAGGAAACAGACATGTAAAACACGCATTATCTAATCTAATAGTACCAAGTTTTTGTTCATTGTCGATTAACATGGCCGACTTGTTAGCGTGTCAAAGCAAAATAGTTCTTAAGAAGAGACGGCACTAAGGTGAACTACAAAAAAGGCGGTCACACAAATAACTTTTATAGGGCAATTTGCAACGAACTTGTGTCATCAGAAAACCCCGTAAATCGCTGGGCGAAACGTAAACGAGCGGCGATTATAGCCTGCGAAACTGGACGCCCTACTGAGACAATAAAACCGAAATATGACAGATGACAATTTATCACCATTAGCCTGTAATTCTTACTTCAACGGAGAATTTATTATCCGCTGAAGAGCGGTGGAGATTTCGCGGAAGGGGATATTACTCAATGTCAGCGTAACTGTGGAGAACAGCGCGGGTGCACAGCACCTACAACATGAAATATTGTGTGCTAAATATAAAACAATACATATCAGCAATAGCGGGAATCAGTTATGAATTAGCATCTTATTAAGACTTTTATTCATTTTCATTTGGAAAATCAACTTAGTCTTATAAAATAGCTTTCCCGCGCTACTTACAGACACTAAAGCCCGTACTTTAGCACGAGACTCAAACGTTGATCTTCACGTAAGTAGAGTGAGAAAGGTATAGCGCCACAGACATAGAAATATAAGCGCTCTATACGATAAATAGCACCATCCCTATCTCTAACTCAATTTAAGTAAAGATCAACATTAAGTCTCGCTCTAGAATACGGGCCTAAGAAGCTAAAAGCTAGTGAAGTGACACAACACCTCGATTCAATAGATAAGGAAGGGTATCGTTGATCGATTTTGTTCTAACAATACTTAGGAAATACTCAGCCCAATAGAAACAGGTAACCAACAGGAACAGGAAAGTTTATCCACACAAATGTTTGTGCAAGGAGATCTAGAGGTGAGTAGTGGCTCACAACTATCAAACTAAGCTGTCGTTGTTATTTCATAAATGTGCGCATTGAAAACATCAAAATCATAATAAAAATATATGCAAACCGTGTATCTAAGTGACATAGTGTGTGCTATTTTGTAAATCGCACGCACTATAATAATCTCGACGTCTTTGCGTCTGCAATAAAACCAGGTACTTAAACTTCACCATTATCATAGAGCACAAAAGGATTTTAATTCCCATGTCACACGGATGACAAATTAACTTACTAGAACTGATTTTTTGCGCAGTCCCGTGTAATTAGTCACCGAAATAACGTGCTTAGTTAAACCACAACGCAACAAACGCCGACCGCGTAATGGTACGGGCGTTACTTAGAGCGCTAAAAGCCGTAATTCTGTAACTAAAATCACAATTTAAAACTCTTATGGACCATTATAACACTACAGAAAATTTTACCCCGCGATTTCTCGTATTGCACAACTGCTCACGTGACTATCTATTATTATACAACTTTTAAAACATATAAGTTAGAATATATTTAAAGTACCAGAAGATAATATTTTCTTTATTTATACACATTATTTAAAATAATCATAAGCTTTCTTTTAGTCTTAGAATCCCATAAAGAAAGCCAATCAACAATCGCTGCATAGTGTGGTGATCCAAAAACCTAAAATATTATAACAATGAACCTCCTGGGTAATGTGAAAGCCAAACATAATCATCTAATATTAGGTGGTAGGCTCGGTACTGAGTCGTATAGATAGGTTGGTACCTATCTAGACGACTCAGTACCGAGCCGTGTAGATAGGCACCAGCATAGGTAGGTCATCTGGCACTGGTAGCTAGTAAAGTTACTGGGTATAAGAGACCTAACCTTACGTCTTTCGTCTCGGGTAACGGCGGGAAAGCGGTGTTGTCGGTATTAATTTCCTTCAAAACTGCTGCTGTCATGGTCACGCCTATCACTTACCACCACCAGGTGAGCGCACTGACCGTCCCGTTTACTAATGACAAAAAAATACTGTCCGTCGTTTTTATATGGTCAGAAATTGCACTTTGGTTTTAAGTCAAGTTTGCAACAAGGTCAGTTTTTAAGGATATGAAACCGGCAATATAATTCCAAAATACAAATTTATAACATTACCTTGAATAACAGCCAAATGGCCTAAGTATTGTAACCGACATTACAAGGTCGAACCGTTCACTGCCTTCTTTAATAGTTAATTTTTTTTCATATCCGCTTTAAAACCAGACAGCTTGAAGTATGAGTTAAACTCTTATTGGGCCTTCTAAAACTAAAATTAATACCAATTTAGTTTGACTAACATGTACTTTTAAAAGTATATGCATAGGTGTGTTGACTGGTTGATCATCGAAACTTTATTCGATCAGAAACGAATTATGTACTTTCATACATTTAGGATTACTTACAAATCTGTGCCCATAGCCCGCCGATCAGCGAGTTGAAGTGCACGGTCACGAATTGCAAAAACGATAGCCGTTGGAAAAGACTAGAGTTCTGGAGTGGAAACCGCGTCTTGGGAAACGTAGCGTAGGTCGCCCTTCGGCAATGGATCGACGACTTACGAAAGGTCGCTGGTGGAGGCTGGATGAGAAAAGCGGAGGACTGGTATATCTGGGGTAGAATGGGGAGTCCAGCAGTGTACTGCGATTATTTGAACAGAGAGAGAAAGAGTTGAGATCTAAATGCGTAACCCACTAGAAAGAAAGAAAGAAAAATATTTATTTGACGCAATAAAATTGTAACATGTTATTCCTTAAAAATAATTATAATGCTACCGAAATGGTGGCCACTCAGCTAATGCCAAGACAGTTTTGTCAAGGCGCTGTTTTGTAGTGGAACCAAACAACCAACCAACAGAATCACGAGTAAAATGACATATTTTGGGAACTATAATCAATACTCAAATCCAATCAAGCCTAAAATCCGTGGCATTTTCGCCTCGCAGTGACGTCGCATGCTCGTATATCGACTACATTGAGCCACAAAGTGCACTGCCCCAGACACTCCCTTTTACGTAACACGACCCACATTTATAAAGCATTTTCGCGACGATTCATTACGCCCACGCCGAACGTAAAATTGACCTCACTCGAACGGCAACTATGTCTTCGGCCCGGAATAAAATAGAACTTTTTTACTTTTGCCCGCTGAATTGGAGCGAGTGTGAATTCGCAGGCTCTTTAAATGTTACAATACTTTTGTGCGAACTTTTGAAAATGGTGACCCATGATATTTTGAAAAAGCACGTTACTTAAAATATTGAAGGCTTATAAGAAGATAGAAATTCATATGAGGTAGTACATCAGTATTAACCACCTTATTACTGGATTTTATTTTTTTGTACGCAGAAGACCGCGTATAAAGTCCCGCTGCGTGGGTATCTCAGTCTACCTAACTATAGCAAAGACAGGCATTGAAATAGTATGTAGTTTTCATTTATTTTTTATATAATATTTTCAATCAATATCTTCACGTCACAAGTTATTTTAGGCACAACTTACGACTTAGCAATCAAACATTTCAGACTGAAGGTATTATAGTACACTGCTCGTCTGCCGCGCGGAGGAAACCTCACGACAAGCAATAGATTTCCTATTAGTTACGCATAATAGGTTCATAGTTTTCCCTTAAACGCTAAAGTGCCTTAGGAGAGCCAACCTCCTCTGAGGTGCTTAAATTGTTACAGGGTGACTTGCCACATAAAGCTGTAAATTGTTGTCAGCGACAAGTAGCAAAAATTTGAACAGTTTTTTTTTTAATAAGATGCAGTTTTAAAAATCTACGCAAATTACTACTAAGTACTACTTTTTCATTTCTTTAAAAGTCACCCAACAAGGATATGCCTTTATTATTCCGCTCGGTTCCTTTCACCTCTTACATAATTGACTTGGCCGTAAGCAGTATCCTTGTTCGTAAAAGTCAAGACAAATAAAAAATACACCTTTTCTTCCATTTAAAATGACAGTCAGGAAATGAGATGACGTGTCAAATATATTTATCCAATGATATGCGTGAGCGATAACGTTTGTATATCGAGAACGTGAGTTTATACTGTCTCGTAAAATAAATCGGGTGAAATACTTGCGCAGATATAAGGTTTTGTATTAGAATCACCATTACAACAGTATTCTAGAGCTACCACATTTAACTTGCTCATTTCCTTTTTTTCTATTTCTACAATTTTGTTTGTATGGTTTTTATTTTCCATGGTTTCCAGTAATGCAAAAAAGAACACATTTAAAGCAAAAAAATTATTGAAAACCAGCTATTAAATTGCACTGTAAATGGAAGTAAGAACTAAATATTAACATTTGAACTGTTTGACCTTCATCAGAAGCCACAAAAATTCATTAGCCTCATAAAAAGGGTCATGAGATTAATTTATTTTACCTTGATTATTTATCAGTATGACATTCAGATAGTCAGGGTTTTTAATGTGCAAATTATGCGACCAACTATTAACATGGTTTTTATAAAGTGTTCAAAATACATCAAAAATAAAATTAAACTGTAAGTTTATCTTACAGTTACTTAAATAAAAATATGTTGTGATAAAGTACAACTACTATGTCTCTATTATATGTATTGATAAGACTGAAAGATAAAAACATAAAAAAGTTTGTTGTTTGTGGGACTGAAGTCCTGGGTAAAAAAAGGAGAGTGGCTTACAGAAATTAAAAAATTAATCCAAAGAAAAACCAGTTAGCAACTTTTTATTTTACTAATATATTTATTTATAAATTACAAATTGAGCATAGCTCAGAAAAGAAAAATTATCATATACATATATGCCAAAATGATATTTAATGTATAATTAAGGTCAACTAGTTATTTGATTGGGCCAATGGCACACTGTTATCACTTAAACTGCGAAGTAATATTATTAGTTCATATCTATATTTTCCACAACAATAGCTTGCCATTCATGCTAAATTATTTTATCAGTAAGAACGGAGTATAGTAGATTATTATTAAATGAGAGAAATAATAATAATGTTAATGTTATAATTTTTATTGCACCAAATAAATATTTTCCTTTCTTTCTTTCAAATAATACCATTGTGTTGTTTAGGCCAAAGCCACTACTTATAATGATTGTACACTTTTTGTGTCAGCAATTTTGTAAAATATAATTATTTTACACAATTGCTTTATTACTTTATAGTCATTAAAGACAAAATCTACTTTAATCAATAGACACAAGAAAGGAATTACAATAAAATCAACCTTTACAACATTACATTAACAATTTTTTATATATTAAACCAATAATTTTAAATACGATATTACAATATAAGACTCCAATGTTTTGTTTGCAGGAATCTAGTTAAAAATTTTTTTACAAAGCACTTACTTTACGGAGGAAGTCTTTTGTAGATGCTAGTTAGTGATATGGTGAAAATAATTTAGAAATATTGTATATTGCCTTACTTATTGCACATGTATCATTATTAAACACCTTCACAAATTGTTGGGGGTTTTTATTGAAGTTGACTTGTTCATGACTGTTTTATTAATCCATCACCTCAGACCAAAACAATAAAGCTTACATTTTAATAGTTTTGTGACAGTGAATTTGTTACGATAAAGACTTGATAGTGAAACTACTCAAATACTCACTGAAATATGTAACTGACCATGACCTTCAAATATAAAATTATTTGGAATTTTAACCAATTAGTGGACATTTTGACCTTCTATTAGATAAAATACGAAAAAACTTTGTTGGCCGCAAGGAACACATACATGACATAGTGTTGTGTTGTAATTTTATCAGAAGATTCTTATGTAGGTAATTTGGTGGTAATGAGATGAATAAATATTAACTATTGCCTTAATTTATTTTTATTTCACCATGAACTTTTCGTAATGCAAATAATACATTCTTTGGTAATAAAACTTACAAAAAGAAATATTCGATGAAATTTTAAATGATAAAATTTTCAGTGAAATTTAATTGTTATATAGGAGTGATTCAAATAATCATAAAGATGCCAAATCATCATTAACTTCTAAACATTAATATATCATCAACAATAATGCATGGAGTGACCATCCATCTTTTAGTGCATAGATATATTTATCCACATGTTGGTGATAAATATGTTTTAATTTATTTTATTTTAATATTAAGTAGGAAAATAATGTATTGAATTGTTATTGTTTCGCTTTACTTTGTAACATTAATACTCTGTTTTCTTGTTATACTCTTATTGTGCATGTTGTGTTTGCCTCTAATTGTTTATGGCAATAGTAATTGTACTGGTGTGTGTTTTTACTTTTTAAAGTGTGATTGTACATAAACGTTGGCAATCCTAATAAAGAAAATAAATAAATAAATCACATAAAACTTCTGTATTGCCAAGATAAATTTATAAAATAAATAACTTTGATATTTTTATTTTATAAAAATCTTGAGCAAATATAATAATTTATTATGTGCAGTGCTGTAAAGCATGTATTGAGTTACATTGGCGTTACTTCCTAGATATCAAGAGCAAACAACTTTCGCTGCTGTGGCTGCGCCTGCGACCGCCGACGACCGGCCACGTTAGGTCACCACAACTACCGCGAAATACGTACATGCGCCCTGTTTTATGAATGTAACACCAGTTTTACTTAACGCAACATTACGCAAGGCACACTTCCCGAATAAACAATCGCGAAATAACACACAAACCACGACTTTTTAACACGCTAAGAGATGAATTTCGTAAAGAATTATCGTACATTAAAAATGCATAGAAAGACTATTACTACTTCTACTCACCGATTTGTTTATCGCTCCAAATCCCAAACAATATACAAAACTCAAATCACAAGATAAAACACAACACAGATTATTCACCTCTTGACATGTGGCATGTTTTGGTAAACCGTAATAAATAGCACAATTTTATTTCACCACTGAAATGTCAATGTAAAAGCGTAAGCATAAAAACAATAAGATATAACAAAAGTCGTGAAAACGATCGCAAAATAACGATACAAAACGTAAACAGCTGGTTGCTTTGACAGTATCCTCAAACAAACTGACACTTACAATTACCAACTGCCAAAATCACTTTCGCCTTCAAATGGTTCCACTACCAACATTACAACATTATATGGAAAGGATATCAAAACCAAACAAATGTGCTCGGATATTTACTTATACAAAAAATAATCTCAATAGTTTTCTGAATCATTTTATAGTTAAAAAGATCAAAAGATGTTCCTTCTAGGTTTGCTTGTCCACGATTTTATTCTAAAAATATTTCACACGCATGCATGTTTCTATTCCTTTTATGGGTCAGCAATCAACGTTAATATACAATATGCCTAGTTTGACTATTTGGCGTGAAAACCCAAACGGTGATTGGAGACATTGTATTTATTTCTTAAATTTAATTGTAGATTATTTATTGCTTATTCACATAATATTTCACCGATGTTTGAATGTATTAAATTAAAATATATTTTCGTTGATTGCAACACGGGCTCATAACTGTCATGTGTCGTCACCATCAGTAAACTGTCATATCGGTCGATTGTTATCTCCTTCAATCTAAAAATACTTAATAGAAATCGAATAAATCTTTTGTTCTGTGATCGGTGTGCATAATAAACAATAAAGTGGCGTAAACTACTCAAAAACAATGTCGAAATTTGAGGATAACCCGTTCAGCGATCCAACCATAGACAACCCCTTTGCTGTAAGTAATCTTATGAAGAAAGGGGATTGTTTTTATTATTACACTGCATTATTAAACATATTCTGTTGTAGGATCCTGCTGTACAACAAGTGGCAAGAAGTGCCAATAATGCAACAAGAGGCCTGGACGACTACAATCCCTTCGACGGACAACAAAATGCAAACCAGAATACGGTATATGTTCATTAGTCATAAATGGATTTTAGTGGGTGTCGATAAAGCGAACAACAGTTTCATATGCCGCACTGCGCCCGTTACCCGAGACAGCAGATATTAGGTCTCTTATACCCGGTAATTTCACTAGCTACAGTGCCCTCATCCCGAAACACAAAAGTGCATAACACTCTTGTTTCACGGGATGATATCTGGCACTGCAGTGGTACCTACCTAGACGACTCAGTATCGAGTCTTCCACCTAGAAATATATAGTTTATTTACATATATAATATGTAAACAAACTATAAACTAGCCATGCAAAGGACTAGTTCTATTTGTATTCTGTGATTATAGTGTAAAGCTTTTGCTTATGAACCTTTATTAGATAGATTATTAAATAGATGCAACCAATTGTTTATCATTACAACTAATGGTTAATTTTAATTAATTTGGGACTGTATGCACTAAATATTCATTTGACAAACACAGTAAATATATTAAATTGAATTCTTAGTATTTCTTTTCTTAATCAGTAATCATGAAGTATTTTGGAGTCTTTATTTTCATTTGTTATCCTTATTTTATAATATTTTTTTAACAATGAATAACATGTCCAAACTAAATAGAATAACCACATGACAATAAAAATTTAAAATATGTGTTGTAACTATTGAAATTATTTTAGCCTGCACAACAGCCAAGTCAGCCAGCTATCATGCAAGCGGTGTCACCCCCAAGCAGTGCACAGTACCAACGTCCTACACAACCACAACAGCAACCACAGTCTCAAGCTCCACCTAATTTCACCACTGCAGATTTTCAGGTATAGTATAAACTATAATTATTTCACATTAATTCGGACAAATTGACCATAACACTAACAGTAAACTGTTATGTGTATAGTGACTGGTTTGTTACAATTATTTAAATTTTGTTGTGACAATGACTTAATAATAATTGTTTTAGTATAGGTAGGCATAAAAATATTATTAAATTAAGTACAATCTCAAAATTTCAAAATTTATGTGCCAGTGTTTTCAAATTTACATAAAAACTATTAATTGAATTATAAGTTAATACTTCATTAATTTTCCATTAGTGTATGTACCACAATGTCACCTAGAAGCAAAAAGTGTTTATTAAACATGTCATTTTGTGAAATTCCACATTCCCATCAGTTTAATAATATCACTTCACATTGCTCTTAAAATCATTCCATTTGTTTGTCATCATCATCAGCAGTAAATGTTCTTACCAAGGGGCATGAGCCTACCTGTAAGGAGTGTATAGGCCTTAATCGTCCATACGGGCCCAATGCAGATTGACCGACTTCAAGCACACCAACCAATCTGTACTGAACCCGATGTGAAGAAGTGGACGAGGAAAAGCTAGGCTCGTGCCCCGGTGGGAACATATAATGAGCTATGTTTGTTTGGACCTATTAAAAAATCTTTCACTGTCATAAGTTTACTCTATCCTCAATTACACAGGCTATATTTCATCATTGCTCAAATTCCGAATACCGGCGCAAAGCCAGGGCACGCCGCTAGTGTATAAATATTTTAAGTTAACTGCTATGATTACATTATACCAAATGAGCTGATAGTCCACTGTCTGCTAAGCTATGGTCTTTAATGTTTGAGGAAATGATCACTGAACCAATTTTTATGGTTGTAGGTATTCCATTTTTTTAAATAGTGGGCACATACCAAAATTATTCTAGTACTTAATTATACACAAAGAACTGTGTGAGTGTGTGCTTAAATTCATTTAGAATATAATAACTACACTGCATGCAACTAACACGCACTTTGCTTTTTCAACATGCACAAAAAGGAACTAAAGGTAAATATGTCCTAAATAACCACAAATTAATTTATATTGTAAAAGTTGTTAACTAGTACTTCATTTGTATAATAAATAATTTCACTCATATTAATAAGTATACACATTAAATACACTTTGAATATATATTCATAATTTAGGCAAACACTGTAAGAAAGTTGCATTAAATTATTAGTAACCAAGTAAAATTAGGTATGCGCACTTCATCTAAATCTAGAACACCGTATAGAATGAGTTGTACTAACAAGCAATTGAAATGAATTACTTCCCTTGCTTTTGGTGTAGGTTGACACCACAATAGCTAGTCTTCACTGTACGTTAAGAAAGAACTTATCCGTCTAGAGCGTTATTTTTGCCGTGAAACATGTCAAGAATATTGACAGTTAGTCAATTTGAAAAACAGAGGCGGCAAGAGGAGTTGGAAAGGAAAGCGGAGGAGTTAGCAAGGCGTGAGGCGGAACTGCGGGCTGGGTCAGCAGGGCGGCGAAACAACTGGCCTCCACTGCCTGCCTTCTGCCCGGTGCAGCCATGCTTCTACCAGGACATCAATGTTGACATCCCCCTCGAGTTCCAAAGGATCGTGCGCCATTTGTATCACCTATGGATGTGTGAGTGTCATGGTTTACATAGTAAACAGTTGTGTATGTTTATCGTCATTTTTTATCTGGATTATCTTGTCTGCTGTGTTATAACGAAAAAGTGACATGCTATTATCGGTATTTCTATATGTTATCTTTAGATAAAGGGATGAGTAATGTAATTTACAACTAAATCTGTTTTAACCATATCTATGAATTTCCAATTTACTTGAGGGTGGAATATCCCTAACACCTCTCTGTGGAATATTGAATGATTAAGAAAGAGGACCAGAATGTCTGCAAAATGGAGGACACACATGCGCAGCAGTGGACGGCGACAGATAGAAGCGAGCCATTGTTTTTTAAATAATGTATTTACACTTTTTATAACTCAGAACGGCTGAATCAATTTTCCTGGTCATTGCAAGGAGACAAACAACGAAAGTAATTGAAATGAAAATAATCTCTTTTACCAATATTCAACAGTGCGATAGGTTAGAGATATTATTTTCGTTTTTTTGTGCCAACTTTTATTTTCTCCTTCAAATAAAATATGTATAATTTCCAGTCCACGCGCTGGTGTTGGCTGTGAACATAATCGGCGGTATGTCAGTGATGGCTGTGGACATGGGCGCGGCGACTTTCGGCCTCTCCATCCTGTTCTTTGTCATGCTCACGCCGTTCAGCTTCGTCTGCTGGTACAGGCCTATCTACAAGGCCTTCCGGAGTGACTCCTCGTTCAACTTCATGGTGTACTTCTTCATATTCCTGTTCCAAATAGTGATCACTGTGATACAGTCGATTGGATTCGAGGACGGCGGGTTTTGGTGAGTTTTTCAGAGTTTTGTTAAGAAGTACAGTATATCGTACATCAATATTATTATAGAAGTACAGTATATTTACAATATTATGTTATTTCTCAGATGAACAGATGACTACTATGCCTAGAAGTTGATGGAATAGATACTGAGTTTCTTGCTGAATTTATTAGTGAACATGTGGATTTTTTTTTTGCGTTGCTTGCCTATAATACATTTTAGTAACACTATTCCTCAGTCACCCATCAGATCAACAATATTTATTTAGAACTTGCTTGATGTCTTATATGTTATAATATTCAGAGCGTCGGTGGCTCAGTGTTGTGGACTGTCGCCTTCCTACCGGGAGGGCTGAAGTTCAAATCCCGACACGTACCAATGTATTTTCGAATTTTCAAAAATATATGTACGTTATCCGACGCTCTTACGGTGAAGGAAAACATCGTGAGGAAACCTTCATGCACGCCTGCGAAGAGATTCGAAGGTTGTGTGTGAAGTCGTCCAATCCGCACTGGGCCCGCGTGGACGACTAAGGCCTATTCACCCTATACGGGTAGGCTCGTACCCCTCGGTGGGGACGTTTCATGAGCTGATGATGATGAATATTCAGGGCGGTCAAGACGGTCACCTGATGATAAGTGATACGCCTGAGCATGACAGAGCGGCATTGAAGGAGACCAACTACTGATAGACAGTTATTATTCTCCGTCAATGCCCCACTGCGCTCGACTCTTAGAGACAACAGATGTTAGGTCTCTTATACCCGGTTATTTCACTGGCTACAGTGCCTTTATCCCGAAACAAAAAAGTGCGTAACACTACTGTTTCACGGAACAATATCTGAGTCTGCGGTGGTACCTATCTAGACGACTCAGTAACGAGTCTACCAACTAGTCTCTCTCGATGAACGCGCTTACCAGTTCAGCATTGATCCTTCGTAAACAATATGAAATTCTTTATTACTATGAATTTATTATTCTTTAATACTTAAATCGTTATTATTTTTGAATACATGAATCTCATCATCATTGTCTAACAATTTTCCTATTTGTTTTCCAGTGGACTTATTACAACAATCAAAGCGTTCAGAAAGAACGTCGCTGTCGGCGTAATCTCTACACTGATCACCATAGGATTCATCACTTGCGCTGTGGTTGATGTCATGTATATGACAAAGGTATTTATATGATTTAATTGTCATATATAGGTTTCGCCAAACTTTTTTGGCCGCTCCGAACTTCGCACAAGACAATGCGCAGTTTACAAATTTCATTATAATATTGGCGTTTTGTTGTTAAGCGATGAGGCACACTTGTTAATTTGCTATTTTAAAATTCTAGGTTTATACTTATGTAAAATATGTACAATGTAGGTCTGATGATTGCGCTGCGCGCACAGTTATGTTCTTGACATTGTACTGGTTTCCACGGAAGAACAGCGTAGAGTTGTCTTGCAGGCACCTCTACATTATAAGCTGAGTGGCGACCAATTTAGTGTCATTGTTGATTGTTTAACTTCATATTATTAGTCTAAGTACTTATAATTGATTTCTTTTATATGCACATGTACCTATGAAATAACACTAAATAAACGTTTTATTATTATTATTACTTGACTTTACCTGCGTAGTAAGCACTTTGACTATATTTAGAGCGGCCATAAAGTTTGGTGAGATCTAAACTAGGTTACCTAGCCTGCAACGCCATAAGCCGATTTTCGCGTCCTACTCTGGGGCACACTTAGGCTGGTTGCATAAAGTTTGTGCTGAGAGCTTTGGTAAACATTAAACTAACTATATGCACATAGCACAATCACGAACGTCAACCAAATGTCACCCGTAAAACCGGTTGTACAAACCTATGTCGGGCTCCAGTCTCTCACTTCTAGGATAAGTTTACTAACTATGTAAGATTGTTAAGTTAATCTTTGTGAGAGAAAATAAACGTAATGTCCGAGCCGCACTACACATACGTAGTTATTGATATATTTTTAACATAAAATAACTCATTTAAATTTTGACCTTAACGCTTTACCGAAAGGGTACTAAATCAAAAGTACAATGTCATTATGACAGTGATGAGCGACGTGATTCTGAAATTCTGCCCAAACGACGCGATGGGCAGAATTTCGCCGTGGCACTTAGAGTTAGATTGTGTATCTGGATAGTTTTTTGTTTATTATTCCGCGGCCAACAGCGAATAGTCATTCCGAAAAAGCTGTAATTGTGCAGATATGGTTTCATTTTACTCTCTATAATTACTCGTAATTATAATTTGTGCTTATAAATAATAATTACGAGTATTTTTATCGCAATTATATAAGCACAAATAAATTTAATTTCGAAAATATCTCATTAGGCTGATTGTGATATATGAATGACTAATATTTAAGTGCATGTAACATTAAACGAAAAATTGCATTGTGAAGTCATTTTAATTTTATACCAAAGGAGCTTTAAGAGCGTCGGTGGCTCAATGGTGTGGAATTTTGCCCTCCTACTGGGAGGGCTGAGGTTCAAATCCCGCCTCATACCAATGTGTTTTTTAATTTTCGGAAAATATATAAATAAATAAATATCCACTGACATTCACACGGCACCATATAGTAGCAAGTTAAGCGTGAAGTCTGTATTATGGGTACTAAACAACGGATAAACATATTAATATACATATATACCCAGACCATTACAAACAGACATGTTCATGCACACAAATGTTTGTACTGCCCGGGAATCGAACCCGGAACCCTTGGTGTTGCAGTTGACGTCTCAACCACAACACCAAATGGGTCGTCAAATATTTACGTTACGATACGTACGATATGTACGTTATCCGACGCTCTTACGTCCCCACCGAGGGGCTCGAGCCTACCCGTAATTGGTGTATAAGCCTTAGACATCCACGCGAGCCCAGTGCGGATTTTTTTGAATGAACTCTTTGAATCTACGCAGGCGTGCGCAAGTTTTCTCAGTGCTTTCATTCACCGTAAGAGCGTCAGATAACGTACATATATTATTGGATGGATTAATCATGCGCCCACTCGATCGGAATGCAATAAGATAATTGGATAATTGTGTCAGGTACACCGCATCTATCGGTCGACGGGCGCGTCACTAGCCAAAGCTCAGGCGGAGTTCTCCACGGAGATATTGCGCAACCAGCACGTGCAAACGGCCGCCTCGAGCGCCGCCGCCGCCGCCGTCAACGCGCAGATAGCCAACGCCAACAGATACTAGGCGACGGTAAGCTATTTCACCCTTTGACAACACCGCCAACGGATAAGATATTTCACCCTTTGACAACACCGCCAACAGATATTAGGCGATGGTAAGCTATTTCACCATTCGACAACACCGCCAACAGATATTAGGCGACGGTAAGCTATTTCACCCTTTGACAGCACCGCCAACAGATATTAGGCGACGGTAAGCTATTTCACCCTTTGACAATACCGCCAACAGATAAGATATTTCACCCTTTGACAATACCGCCAACAGATAAGATATTTCACCCTTTTAAAAACACCGCCAACAGATACTAGGCGATGGTAAGCTATTTCACCATTCGACAACACCGCCAACAGATATTAGGCGACGGTAAGCTATTTCACCCTTTGACAATACCGCCAACAGATAAGATATTTCACCTTTGACAGCACCGCCAACAGATATTAGGCGACGGTAAGCTATTTCACCCTTTGACAGCGCCGCCATCAGATATTAGGCGACGGTAAGCTATTTCACCCTTTGACTATACCGCCAACAGATAAGATGTTTCACCCTTTGACAATACCGCCAACAGATAAGATATTTCACCCTTTGACAACATCGCCAACAGATATTAGGCGACGGTGAGCTATTTCACCCTTTGACAGCACCGCCATCAGATATTAGGCGACGGTAAGCTATTTCACCCTTTGACAACACCGCCAACAGATATAAGGCGACGGTAAGATATTACACCCTTTGACAACACCGCCAACAGATATTAGACGACAGTAAGATATTTCACCCTTTGACAACACCGCCAACATATATTAGGCGACGGTAAGATATTTCACCCTTTAACAACACCGCCAACAGATATTAGGCGACGGTAAGCTATTTCACCCTTTGACAACACCGCCAATACTAATTAGGCGACAATAAGATATTTCACCCTTTAACAACACCGCCAACAGATATTAGGCGACGGTAAGCTATTTCACCCTTTGACTATACCGCCAACAGATAAGATGTTTCACCCTTTGACAATACCGCCAACAGATAAGATATTTCACCCTTTGACAACATCGCCAACAGATATTAGGCGACGGTGAGCTATTTCACCCTTTGACAGCACCGCCATCAGATATTAGGCGACGGTAAGCTATTTCACCCTTTGACAACACCGCCAACAGATATAAGGCGACGGTAAGATATTACACCCTTTGACAACACCGCCAACAGATATTAGACGACAGTAAGATATTTCACCCTTTGACAACACCGCCAACATATATTAGGCGACGGTAAGATATTTCACCCTTTAACAACACCGCCAACAGATATTAGGCGACGGTAAGCTATTTCACCCTTTGACAACACCGCCAATACTAATTAGGCGACAATAAGATATTTCACCCTTTGACAACACCGCCAACAGATAATAGGCGACGGTAAGCTATTTCACCATTCGACAACACCGCCAACACATATTAGGCGACGGTAAGATATTTCACCCTTTGACAACACCGCCAACGACGCCCTAAACCGCCAGACACAATAGATTCCTATTGTGTCTGGATTCCCGGCGTTCAATGGGTTAATGTTGATGATTGTTAAAAAATTCCATAGTTGTTCTCTTGAGTACTTGGAAAAACAATAAACTAAGTAGGTGGACAATTCAAAAAGTGTCCGCGGCAAAAGTCTGCCCATCGCGTCAGTTGGGCAGAATTTTCATTCATAATCACGTCGCTCGCTACATGTCATGACAGTAGTGTGCTCGTGCTTTTGATATTGTACTGTTTCTATGACGCGTTAAGGTAAATATTAAAATTAATGTTTTTGTTACAGGTCTGATTAAATAAACTGTCTAGCTTTGATCGTGGAATCGCGAACAACTGGAAAGTACATAATATATATTTAAATCTAATCATAGTTTATTCATAGATATAATGAATTTCTGCAAATTTTCCTGATCTTTGCAAAATATCGCCACTTGAGTATCTATTTCATGTGTATTCAACCTAAAAAATGTCTGATAAAAAACATTTCACCACTAAAACTTCGTTAGGAATTTCATGTGAAAACTTAAATGATGGTGAGATTTTGTTGCGAACAGAAGTTGTTTAGTCTGTTTGATACAGTATGCTGAATGAGTATTTAATTGTATACAATAAAATCAATTTTGAAGTATATAGTATTTATTTTGCACCACATCATACTGTGTGAAATAAATATTAGTAATTGTATGTTACTTAGTTTTACGGCCAAAATGTGATATGGCTGTGTTTTTTACATAACATTGTTAATTTTATAACATCGATTGCGCATTTTTTATTAATATTTTTAAATATTGCAATACAAAGTTTATTTAACTGAGCAAAATATTTTTTTCAATCAACATGAGCTTACTGACGCTTTAAGTCAACTTTTGAAATACAAGATTCAAAGTATTCAAAGCTATTTTAATATAAAATAAAAATTATTCAAAAGCGCTCGTATTATAATAGTAGTTGGTGTTAACCATTTCGTTGTTTCTATTATGGACTAATCCTATCATCCTCTTTGTTAAAAAATAATATGCATGTAAACATTCCAAAAATATTTATAAAATAAAAATAAATCTGTTTAAAACTTATTTTCTTGGCATTCTTATTAATATGAATTTTATGAATAATTCATATTGAATTTTGGGTAAACTAGTTAAAATGTAAATGTTAAAACAGTAAATGTACATACCTGGACCATTTACTTAATCACTAATTCCTAATTGTTAATATATATCTTGCCGTTTGTACTTGACAACTTATTTACATGCACAATGTTTGTCTATGTATGAAAAATGTGTAACACTGCATATATTCAGACTAGTCACTGAGACTACATAATTTGGATGATGAAACAAATCGCTTACAATATATTTATCTTAACATGACTGTCTTTAATTAGGTTACACTCATTAAGTAGTATTTATGTATCTGGGCCTAGAGTATGTAATGTAAATTATTTACCAGACCGTCCTTACCCAGATAATGGTAAGAAGGCGTATATGTAGGTTTATCTAAATGTTTACTGTTTTGTAACGATTAAGTCATGTTAAACTTATAATTAATAATAAATATAGTTTCCAAATACTTGGTTTCATTTGTGTTATAATAAATAAAAGTCTGTGTTCACAAATTTATTTTATTTATATTTACATTATCTTTGCACGGTCACACTGAATAGACATAAAAACATTTTTCAAGTATGTACTTTAACAAATGTTTGTACAGATAATAAACTGTAAAATTAGGTAGACTTAATTCAATTAACAAAATAAAAATAAAATTATTAGCTTATTTTTATTCAGCAATAATACAAAAGTATTCTTGCCAAACAGTAAAGATCACCCACAGTTGTTTAGCGGCAGGAAGACCTTTATTTTATGAAACATTAATTCTGCGGTGTATCTTTTCCAGTTCTCGCATCAATAGACTACGCGCCTTCGCAAGTTACGGGAGCTACCCCTTAACTGCTGGTTGTTCAGATCAATTTCATCTGGTGGTTGTGATGATAATATGTACATATTGGTACTAAAACCCTATATAACCCTATAGCAGTTGGCATGCTTCATGTGCTAAGTTCAGCCTACATCAGCAGCAGTGTAGGTCCTTGCGGAATGCAATATTCAATCGTCATTAAATAGGGATGTTGACTTACAGATTTATTGAGCAAATGTTTTGGTCTCTCAAAATGTCTTAATTTTATACATTTTCTATGGCATTAAAACTATGACATCACTTACTTAACTAAACGCTTTAAGGCCCGCATTCTAGAACACAACTCGTTTTTATCTTTACCTAAATTGAAATAGAAAGGGATAACGCTATATACTATAAATAGCTGCATCCCTTTCCAATTCTATTCAAGTAAAGATCAATGCTCGAGTCTCGTTTTATAATACGGGCCCTCGAACACTAGAAAGAAGAACACTTCACACACTTTTTTTGGTAATTTTAAATAATAACGATAGCTTGAGGTATTGCGATATAATAAACTTCATGAGCACATCACATTTATATTTTTCTGTATTCATCAACATCCCAATCTTCAAACGTCTTCATTGCATCCATGTTTCTCCCCATTCTTTTTATGTTTGCGGCGCGTTAGCATGCGCATGTGCCCCAAGCCTCGCCGGATCCTGACTGGGGTAGTGGAGACCGTGCGGCGGCAATGGCGCCGGAGGCGGTGGAGCACCCGCCCACGCGCCCCAACCACCACCACCGTAGTGGTGCAGATTGAAGAAGTCGTTCGGACGGTTCGGCGGCGGCGGCATCTGTGAATTATATTTGCCTTTATAATATGTACTTACGAATCAGGAAGCAGCAGTGGCAGTAAGCTTAGGCTTAGCAATAGGCTTTTTCAGGGCAAGTTAGTCTTTTCCCCTAGGATAGTCTGAGCTCTTGAGTTAGCTCATCATATCATAAATAAATAAAAAGGTGGTCACATATGGCGTGCGTTACGCCAGCGGCACATTATCGAATTTCTTAACTTTAACCACACACATAATTAGAGCATCAGCTCGTGTAATTGTGCACAAAATCTTAAATTTGTGCATGCAAACGTTATGGAGATATTCGCAAAAAACACTTTCCGCTGGGGTAACGTTACGCCAGCGGCACCTTTTTCTTTCCTGAAATTTTTTGAAAACAAATTGGCCAGGGAATTAGAGCATAACTTGCTGTAAATGTGCGTGTTTGTCTTTAATTTGTGCGCCTCAGGGTTTTGAAGTTATTCGAAATGCCGCTGGGGTAACGTTTGCGTAGTTTCTGTATCTTGCGAATATCTCCAAAACGTGTTTTTTGCGAATATCTCCAAAACGTTTGAATGCACAAAATATTTTGTGCACAATTACACGAGCTGATGCTCTAATTATGTGTGTGGTTAAAGTCAAGAAATTCGATAATGTGCCGCTGGCGTAACGCACGCTCACATATGAGTCATATGACAGAACCGATGGCAATAGAGTTGCAGAGTGGAGACTCCGTCATGAAAAACAGCAACTTGCAAAGTCACTGATGGACGTGGAATGAAAAAAGAGGGAGACCTGGATATCTGGCGCAAAATAGATTATAGTTCATCTCCTACCAGCAGAGTTAGTTTAAAGAGAGAGACTATAAAATAGCAAAACAAAGGTACATATGACGCAAAATTGTATTCACACTTGTTTAGTGCAGTGGATTGCAAAAGGTTGGTGAATAAATGTTAAGAAACAAAAGGAGAATGAAGTTGATGAGAATGGACTTGACAAAAATTTGTGATAATATGATGAAAGGGAGATTGTAGGTGAAATAAGGGTCTGATGTACTTATGAGCACTATTTGACCATCTGTTTTTTTTTTACCTGTGATTCACAGGAATTTTGATTTAAGTGTAATCACATGATTAATCATGTAATTACACTTAGGCATCCCTAATTCTCTGACCACCGGTAATGCAATGTTTCTTTTCAATTTGTTTAAATTATTTCTATTTCATTTATGAACAATCCCTAATGATTGTAATTTATGTAGAATATATATTAAGACAGAATCATTGCCTATTTGTTAATTGGTAATTTAGAATAATAGGCACTTATTAGCAATACAATATTTTTGGGTCTTATAAACTGAATTAGATAGTTAAAATCATGATCACCAAAATAGTAACTATAATAAAATATTTATATTTTAACATACTTAATTATTGAATTCAGTACACTTTACGAATAATCCTTATTAAAAAAACACTTCCAAGATGTGTTATCATATATTGAATAAGTACGTACCTGCGGTGGGAATGGATGTAAAAACGCAGGCGGCGGCGGCAAAGTGCCTGGAAGACCAGGCACCGGCTCCAATACTGGCGCGGGCTCATTCTTCTCATTCAGACCTTGACGCCCTATAAAAAAATGGTGTACACATTATGCATAATGAATAACTCCCAATGTTGAGGTATTTTGAAACATAATCTACCACACAAGCCCAGTGTGTTGGCTTGTTTAACAAGACGCTGGTGACATTAGCATTAACCACGAAAGTAGTAAATTAAATAGTTAAATAACAGGTGCCATTGATGTTTTCTAAACATTTAGTCTTCGGAAATGACAGATTTTGTATTGCAGTAGCGTGCACTCCATACACGCGAATAAGCAGTGCAGTGACATAGCCTGTGCGTCCAGACAACACGGAAAATTGCCAACATATTATTGAGTGATTCCCACTTATTCACCCATTTTCCTCTACAGATTTGAAACCATGGGCGATCTGCTGTCACCAACATTACTCAATTGGACAAAAATGTAAATTATTTATTGTTTTTGCGATTAGTGCCACTCACTTTGCGTACCCTACACATAATCACTGTGCACACCACTGATTCAAAGGGTTGCACTAGAAGCAATTCTGTCATCAATAACTACTTGAGAACAAGAAATGGGTACAAATATTTAGATATATATAGAAAGCACATACCTTGTGATTTACCCCATTTAATTGTGAGGCGTTTCCCACCAATCACAAGTCTGTTAAATGTTTTCTCAGCTGCATGCTCGGCCGCACTTCTAGTTGTATATTGGACAAATGCACATTGAGCTCGAGGCACCAACGTTAATGATCTAGAAGATACAAAAAAACTATGTATTTTTTCTGAGTAATTAGCAGATCTGTGATAGTCAAGAAGGAATAAGTACATTATGAAAATAAAAAAACTTGTAAAAAGATATTTTTCTTGTATGGGTTCTCAATATCATAATGACGAGTTTTCTTGTTTAATATTTAAAAAACATAAATAAATATCGACTGATATTCACACAGCGCCATCTAGACAAAAAATAAACATTGACCTATAATATGGGTACTAAACAACAGATAAACATACTTTTATACTTTTTATTTTTGTAAATACATAGAAAATACCCATATCAACACAAACAGACATGTTCATGCTAACAAATATTTGTACTGCGCAGATATCAAACCCGGAACCCTTAATATCGGCACTTACATTAAGTGCCGATATTAAGTAGAATAGAAGAGGAAGTTTGACTGAATATCTCACCTATATCTACTGCCATGACATGCAATACTTATCCTGAGGCCTAGTATACATTTATACAACCTATATCAAGGCACTCATCACTAACCTTATTTCCCCATACTGGTAGAAGTGCCCACGCAATTCTTCTTCAGTCATATTATCAGGTAGGTTGCCAATATAAAGTGTTGTTACAGTTCTGTCTTCTGGTGGTGGCAAAGCTGGCATGGCAGCAGCACGACGCATTAACTTCTCAGCTACAGGATCATTCACACCATAGTACCTGAAAGTTATACAGTACATTAATTCTTGTTTTATGTTACAAATAGTAAGTCCAATAAGGTATTCTGCTTATAGAAAAAGCAAATATAATTGACGTTACATAC
Source organism: Leucinodes orbonalis (assembly GCA_019425675.1). Taxonomy (NCBI): domain Eukaryota; kingdom Metazoa; phylum Arthropoda; class Insecta; order Lepidoptera; family Crambidae; genus Leucinodes; species Leucinodes orbonalis. Next base: position 42,797 of record PQWD01011351.1, read on the forward strand.
CTATCCTTAATATTCTGATCAGCCAAAGGATCATCTGGGTCTGTAGGCTTTTCATGTCTGTACGGACACTCCTCCCCTCTCCGACATTCTCCTTTCACCCAGAATGAGCAGACATGGGGTCTGTNTTAATTTTTGTTACAGGTCTGATTAAATAAACTGTCTAGCTTTGATCGTGGAATCGCGAACAAACTGGAAAGATAATATATTTAATCTAATCATAGTTTATTCTAGATATAATGAATTTCTCAAATATTTCCTGTCTTTGCAAATATCGCCACTTGAGTATCTATTTCATGTGTATTCAACCTAAAAAATGTGATAAAAAACATTTCACCACTAAAACTTCGTTAGGAATTTCATGTGAAAACTTAAATGTGGTGAGATTTTGTTGCGAACAGAAGTTTTAGTCTGTTGATACAGTATGCTGAATGAGTATTTAATTGATATACAATAATCAATTTTGAAGTATATAGTATTTATTTTGCACACATCATACGTGTGTGAATAAATATAGTAATTGTATGTTATTAGTTTACGGCCAAAATGTGATTGGCTGTGTTTTTTACATACATTGTTATTTTATAACATCGATTGCGCATTTTATTATATTTTTAAAATTGAATACAAAGTTTATTTAACTGAGCAAAATATTTTTTTCAATCAAATGAGCTTACTGACGTTAAGTCAACTTTTGAAATACAACGATTCAAAGTATTCAAAGCTATTTTAATATAAAATAAAAATTATTCAAAGCGCTCGTATTATAATAGTAGTGGTGTTAACCATTTCGTTGTTTCTTTATACTAATCCTATCATCCTCTTTGTTAAAAATAATATGCATGTAACATTCAAAAATATTTATAAAATAAAATAAATCTGTTAAACTTATTTTTGGCATTCTTATTAATATGAATTTTATGAATAATTCATATTGAATTTGGGTAAACTAGTTAAATGTAAATGTTAAACAGTAAATGTACATACTGGACCATTTACTTAATCACTTAATTCCTAATTGTTATATATATCTTGCCGTTTGTCTTGACACTTATTTACATGCACAATGTTTGTCTATGTATGAAAAATGTGTAACACTGCATATATTCAGACTAGTCACTGAGACTACATAATTTGGATGATGAAACAATCGCTTACAATATATTTATCTTAAACATGACTGTCTTTAATTAGGTTACACTCATTAAGTAGTATTTATGTATCTGGGCTAGAGTATGTAATGTAAATTATTTACCAGACGTCCTTACCCAGATAATGGTAAGAAGGCGTATATTAGGTTTATCTAAATGTTTACTGTTTTGTAACGATTAAGTCATGTTAAACTTATAATTATAATAAATATAGTTTCCAATACTTGGTTTCATTTGTGTTATATAAATAAAAGTCTGTGTTCACATTTATTTATTTATATTAACATTATCTTTGCACGGTCACACTGAATAGAATAAAATTTTTCAAGTATGTACTTAACAAATGTTTGTACAGATAATACTGTAAAATTAGGTAGACTTAATCATTACAAAAAAAATAAAATATTAGCTTATTTTTTATTCAGCATAATACAAAGTATTCTTGCCAACAGTAAAGATCACCCACAGTTGTTTAGCGGCAGGAAGACCTTTATTTTATGAAAATTAATTCCGGTGTATCTTTTCCAGTTCTCGCATCAATAGACTACGCGCCTTCGCAAGTTACGGGAGCTACCCCTTAACTGCTGTTGTTCAGATCATTTCATCTGGTGGTTGTGATGATATATTGTACATTTGGTACTAAACCCTTATAACCCTATAGCAGTTGGCATGCTTATGTGCTAAGTTCAGCCTACATCAGCAGCAGTATGGTCCTTGCGGAATGCAATATTCAATCGTCATTAAATAGGGATGTTGACTTACAGATTTTATTGAGCAAATGTTTTGGTCTCTCAAAATGTCTTAATTTTATACATTTCTATATGGCATTAAAACTATGACATCATTACTTAACTAAACGCTTTAAGGCCCGCATTCTAGAACACAACTCGTTTTTTATCTTTACCTAATTGAAATAGAAAGGGATAACGCTATATTATATAATAGCTGTCCATCCAATTCTATCAAGTAAAGATCAATGCTCGAGTCTCGTTTTATAATACGGGCCCTCGAACACTAGAAAGAAGAACACTTCACACACTTTTTTTGGTAATTTTAATAATAACGATAGCTTGAGGTGCGATATAATAACTTCATGAGCACATCATCATCATCAGCTCATTAACGTCCCCACGAGGGCACGAGCCTACCGTATAGGTGATTAGGCTAGTCGTCCAGCGGGCCCAGTGCGGATTGGACGATTTCAACACACTTCGAATCTCTTCGCAGGCATGCATGAAGGTTTCCTCACGATGTTTTCTTCAACGTAAGAGCTGTCGGATAACGTACATATATTTTCGAAATTCGAAATACATTAGTACGTGTCGGGATTTGACCTCAGCCCTCCCGGTATGAAGGCGACAGTCCACCCACTGAGCCATCGAACGCTCTATATATGAGCACATCACATTTATATTTTGCTGTATTCATCAACATCCCAATCTTCAAACTCTTCATTGCATCATGTTTCTCCCCATTCTTTTTATGTTTGCGGCGCGTTAGCATGCGCAGTCCCCAAGCCTCGCCGGTCCTGATGGGGTGGAGACCGTGCGCGGCAATGGCGCCGGAGGCGGTGGAGCACCCGCCCACGCGCCCAACCACCACCCACCGTAGTGTGCAGATTGAGAAGTCATTCGGACGGTTCGGCGGCGGCGGCATCTGTGAATTATATTTGCCTTTATAATATGTACTTACGGATCAGGAAGCAGCACTGGCAGTAAGCTTAGGTTAGCAATAGGCTTTTTCAGGGCAAGTTAGTCTCTTCCCTAGGATAGTCTGAGCTCTTGAGTTAGCCCATCATAATATAAATAAATAAAAGGTGGTCACATATAGCGTGCGTTACGCCAGCGCACATATCGAATTTCTTAACTTTAACCACACGCATAATAATAGGCATTCAGCTCGTGTAATTGTGCAACAAAATATTAAATTTGTGCATGCAAACGTTATGGAGATATTTGCAAGAAAACACTTTCCGCTGGGGTAAAGTTACGCCAGCGGCACCTTTTTTTTCCTGAGACTTTTTTGAAAACAAATTGGCAGGGAATTAGAGCAAACGTGCTGTAAATTGCGTGTTGTCTTTAATTGTGCGCCTCAGGGTTTTGAAGTTATTCAAATGCCGCTTGGGATGTACGTTTGCGTAGTTTCTGTATCTCCAAGAACGGTCAAAGTAATTGGCTTACAGTAGGTACGAGACTAACTATACGTTGCAGCTTCAGAGGATATGCACACCGTCAACAATTCATCTCTATGTCTTCTATGTACAGTACTAGGCTCATTATATTTTTTTTATTTTAGTTTGTAACTTCTAAGCGGTCGTTATTTTTAAATTCTGTTTTTGCTCAAATTACGCACAAATTCTAAGATTGTGTGTACAAAAATAAAATTGTTGCGCTGTACCGTTCTTGAGATACAGAAACTACGCAAACGTTTACCCCAGCGGCATTTTGAATAACTTCAAACCCTGAGGCGCACAAATTAAAGACAACACGCACATTTACAGCACGTTAGCTCTAATTCCTGGCCATTTGTTTTAAAAAGTCTTCAGGAAAGATAAAGGTGTCGCTGGCGTAACTTACCCCAGGGAAAATGTTTTTGCGAATATCTCCAAACGTTTGAATGCCACAAATTTAAGATTTGTGCACAATTAACACGAGCTGATGTTTCTAATTATGTGGTGGTTTAAAGTCAAGAAAATTCGATATAGTGTGCCGCTGGCGTAACGCACGCTCAATATGAGTATATGACAGAACCGATAGAGTTGCAGAGTGGAGACTCCGTCATGAAAACAGCAACTTGCAAAGTCACTGATGGACGTGAAGAGAAAGAGGAAGACCTGGATATCTGGCGCAAAATAGATTATAGTTTATCTCCTACAAGCAGAGTTAGTTTAAAGAGAGAGACTATCAAATAGCAAAACAAAGGTACATATGACGCAAAATTGTAATTCACACTTGTTTAGTGCAGTGGATTGCAAAAGGTTGGTGAATAGATGTTAAGAACAATAGGAAATGAAGTTGATGAGAAGGACTTGACAGAATTTGTTGATAATATGATGAAAAGGAATTGTAGGTGAAATAAGGTCTGGATGTACTTATGAGCACTATTTGACCATCTGTTTTTTTTACCTGTGATTCACAGAATTTTGATTAAAGTGATTACATGATTAATCATGTAATTACACTTAGGCATCCTAATTCTCTGACCACAGCTATGTAATGTTTCTTTTCAATTTGTTTAAATTATTCCTATTTATTATGAACAATCCCTAATGATTGTAATTTATGTAGAAATATTAATATATTATATATATATATATTTATATATATATTATATAATATTAAGACAGAATCATTGCCTATTGTTAATGGTAATTTAGAATAATAGGCCACTTTAGCAATACAATATTTGGGTTATAACTGAATTAGAAGTTAAAATCATGATCACCAAAATAGTAACTATTTAAAATATTTATATTTTAACATACTAATTATTGAAATCAGTACATTTACGAATAATCCTTATTAAAAAAACACTTCCAAGATGTTTTAATATATTGAATAAGTACGTACCTGCGGTGGAATGGATGTAAAAACGCAGCGCGGCGGCAAAGTGCCTGGAAGACCAGGCACCGCTCCAATACTGCGCGGGCTCATTCTTCTCATTCAGACCTTGACGCCCTATAAAAAATGGTGTACACATTATCATAATGAAAACTCCCAATGTTGAGGTATTTTGAAACATAATCTACCACACAAGCCCAGTGTGTTGGCTTGTTTAACAAGACGCTGGTGACATTAGCATTAACACGAAAGTAGTAAATTAAATAGTTAAATAACAGGTGCCATTGATGTTTTCTAACATTTAGTCTTCGGAAATGACAGATTTTGTATTGCAGTAGCGTGCACTCCATACACGCGAATAAGCAGTGCAGTGACATAGCCTGTGCGTCCAGACAACACGGAAAAGCCAACATATTATTGAGTGATTCCCACTTATTCACCCATTTTCCTCTACAGATTTGAAACCATGGGCGATCTGCTGTACCAACATTACTCAATTGGACAAAAATGTAAATTATTTATTGTTTTTGCGATTAGTGCCACTCACTTTTACCCTACACATAATCACTGTGCACACACTGATTCAAAGGGTTGCACTAGAAGCATTTCTGTCATCAATAACTACTTGAGAACAAGAAATCGGTACAATATTTAGATATATCTTAAAGCACATACCTTGTGATTTACCCCATTTAATTGTGAGGCGTTTCCCACCAATCACAAGTCTGTTAAATGTTTTCTCAGCTGCATGCTCGGCCGCACTTCTAGTTGTATATTGGACGAATGCACATTGAGCTCGAGGCACCAACGTTAATGATCTAGAAGATACAAAAAACTATGTATTTTTCTGAGTAATTAGCAGATCTGATAGTCAAGAAGGAATAAGTACATTATGAAAATAAAAAAACTTGTAAAAAGATATTTTTGTTGTATGGGTTCTCATATAATGACGAGTTTTCTTGTTTAATATTAAAAACACTAAATAAATTCGACTGATATTCACACAGCGCCATCTAGACAAAAAATAAACATTGACCTATAATATGGGTACTAAACAACAGATAAACATACTTTTATACTTTTATTTTTGTAAATACAAAATACCCATATCAACACAAACAGACATGTTCATGCTAACAAATTTGTACTGCGCAGAATATGAACCCGGAACCCTTACATTAAGTGCCGATATTAAGTAGAATAGAAGAGGAAGTTTGACTGAATATCTCACCTATATCTACTGCCATGACATGCAATACTTATCTGAGGCCTAGTATACATTTATACAACCTATATCAAGGCACTCATCACTAACCTTATTTCTCCATACTGGTAGAAGTGCCCACGCAATTCTTCTTCAGTCATATTATCAGGTAGGTTGCCAATATAAAGTGTTGTTACAGTTCTGTCTTCTGGTGGTGGCAAAGCTGGCATGGCAGCAGCACGACGCATTAACTTCTCAGCTACAGGATCATTCACACCATAGTACCTGAAAGTTATACAGTACATTAATTCTTGTTTATGTTCAAATAGTAAGTCCAATAAGGTATTCTCATAGAAAAGCAAATATTTGACGTTACATACCTATCCTTAATATTCTGATCAGCCAAAGGATCATCTGGGTCTGTAGGCTTTTCATGTCTGTACGGACACTCCTCCCCTCTCCGACATTCTCCTTTCACCCAGAATGAGCAGACATGGGGTCTGTTACGCTTATAATATGGTGCAGTTCTTGCCAAACGTAGCAACAAGTCCGATGCTCCCTTTGATTTGAGAGCAGAATTACTAGGTTGAGTAGAATCAAATTTGGACATTTGACTATCCAAATTCTGTATATAGTACTCCTTATTAACTTCATTGCGTGGAAGATCATCCTGAATTTTAAGGGCTGCATCTCTTACTTGAATAGGAAGTCCGTATTCAAGGTCTAACAGACAGGTTTGACACACATTTTTCAATTTAGAACATGTTTGGCAGATCTCTGTTTTCTTGAAGCGCATTCTTGCTCCAGGACACCATCTGAACACGGTGAAAGGTCTCACACAAATTTTACACTCCTTGCCATATTTTTCTTTAGTCTGAAAGAAAAAATATAATTCAAATAATATTGCATGAGAAACAAGATTACAAGGTTATGTTTAGCAAAACTTTATAATTACCATGCGTATGTAGGGATTATCTCCAAGGCATGTTTGGCACAGTATAGGGAAGTCCTAAAACAAAAGATATTTATTAGAAAGAATAAATTAATGAACTCGCACAACAATAAAAAGGGCAAGTAAACTTACGGAATCTTCCCAATTCTGACGATTATAAGTGTTTGTGGATTTCGAAACTGCCATAATACACTGTAAATAGTTTTAAACTGTCACAGTACCCGAGCACCTTCTATTGTATTAAATTGCTATGCTATTATGTTACAAACAAGACACAAGAACAGCGTACAAGCAAAGTAGCTAGTCGAATGACGTCAAATTATATTGTCAAGCAAGACGCCATTTTTAAGTAGATTTCAGTATTGCCACTCTCCAAACCTAAATTTCCCAAAACTCCCAGTATTATAATTCTCGTTAATGGGCAACAATATCAATTACGTTTAATTATTACTTTTGAGATATTTATTAGAATCATACTTTGATAATAAGTATCTACACTCATAAAAAATAATAAACAAAACACGCGATCGGCCCACTGTATTTTAAAAAGATTAAAATTATCGTTTTCATGTGCTTGAAAGTATAAAAGAGAAATAAAACAAGAAGGAAATCTTCCTTTATGAGGAGGGATAAATGAATATATCCAAGATATTTCAGATTATTGTTCGAACAAATTTTAATAATGCTTATAGCATTTGGTCTTTGTAACTTTATTTGACGACCAACTGGTGTAATGCTTTAGATATCGGTTATTCCATTAAGATTTCCGGGTTCATTCCCCGGGCAGTACAAATATTGGTGTACATGAACATATCTGTTTGTATTGGTATGGGTGTATTCTATGTATAATATGTATGTTTTACAAAAAAATATATAAGTATGCATATCCATTGTTTAGTACCCATTACTTACTTACCCAATACTTGACTTCTCGCTTAACTTGGGGCTAAATGACGCTGTGTAAATGTCAGTGGACATTTAATTATTGTTAGCGTTTGAAGAAAAAAGTAATTAATATACCATTTTGAAATAAGTTGGCCAACGAAATCGATCGTTAAAATTACCACGAGGACATCTGCGGCTGTGGACGTGATAATAAAATATACAATGATGAATGGCGTACAAAGCTGGTACCACTGTGCCTTTGGTCTAATCTGAATCACGGACTTATTAAAAATTGGAACGTAGCATATCTATTTGTCACTAACTATCAAATATTTCTATTTAAAATTCTTAATTATCTCCTCGATTCTCCTTTTCTTTTGAATTGCATTAATATAAACTGCCCTTGGATAAGCTCTCGTTCTCGTGATCTGTTCTATGTTCCCATTTTCAGAATACGATATGCACAAAATATATTTTCGCACAGACCATGTAGAGACTACAACAAACATTCTTGTGAAATAGATATTTTTAATTGCTCCATACGTTTGTACAAGAGGAAAGTTAGACTTGCACTAATGGGCTGTAGCCCAGCACATGATTAGATATTTTTAGTTTGTCTAAAATTAATGTATTTTTTCTCCCTTTCGTTTGTTTCTAGAGTGGTAAATTAGATAAAAATAATATTTACTAATAAAAAACCATTTTTATGCTCTGTTTATGGAATATCAAGTTGTGGAGACTTAACTGATTTCTGTTATAGTACATTTTTGTTTTTTGTATAAATGTATTGTTTGTTTCGCAAATAAATAAATAAATGGCAAGCTAAATCGGCAGACACTTTTAATAACAACAAAAATACCTGTTATTTTTTATACCCATCTCCCAAAATAAAAAAGGGAATTTCTGTGAAACTCCGCAGAATTAAAGTAGATTATTTAACTTAAATTACCGGATTTATGAGATCTAACATCTGTTGTTTGTCTGGTGTCGGGCGTAGTGCTATATTAACGGAGAATTATATCTATCAGTTGTTGGTATTTTTCAATACCGCTCTGTCATGGTCAGGAGTATCACTTACCATCAGGTGAGCGTCCTGTACACTTTTACCATAAAAAACCTATAATTAATCTGGAAAGGCGAAACTATGTTACCCCAAATTAATGCGAGTGAAGCCGTAGGCGAAAGCTTGCTCACATAATACATTAGGATTCGTATTAACTGTTTTACCCTTAAGCCTCTGGAAAGCGTTAAGTGGCAACACAGTGACCACAAAATAGTATGACGCGGTAAGATAATACCAAGAAGATTATTATTAAAGGGAGCGCTCACTATTGCAAAACGAAACCTTTCCTCATTTCCCAAAGAAAGACAGGCACCACGATTCGGGTGTTATATCACTCTTACATTACGTCACACAAACGTGGTGTTGTCACCTTAGTTGAAGAAATGGGGCTGTTGGAGAAGTTAGAAAAGGCTAGATCAGGCTAGATAGAGCTTTAGTAACCACAAAAAGAATTTCTGTCCAAAAATGTAGAACAAAATTTGGGCAGAAAACAATATGACGGCATCGTGACTGATGAAACAGCAAAAAAGTAGTGATCAGCATGGCAAAAACTTCATGTTTTGGTTATATTTGCAAGACCACGAAAAAGGATAGTCTTTATAAAGCCAAATAGTTAAGACGTATTGAAATTAAAATTCCCGTAAAACTATAAATTACCTGTACCACTGCCTCAACATTTAAAAGTAACGTAAAATTGAAATTGACGTAAATAATATAATAAAAATATCTGAAATCCTAGCTTTTATTCATATATATCTTAAAAATTTTTTTTTGGTTGCAAAACTTGTACACCTACCGTAATTTCTTTATACCATACCTACCGTAATGATAATTAATAGCTGAGGACGGAAAAATATATTTCGTTCTATTGTTTGGTGTGAGGTATTTGGCGGCTTTAAATGTAAAACAAAGTCATACTATTTTTTCCAATGTGAAAGTTTGTGTGTCCGTTTGTTTGTCTGAAGAAACGAAGAGATGTGTTTTTTTCAATGGAGATAGTTAAAGGGATGGAGAGTGATAGTAGTCAACCTTTGGTCTTTTTCTATCCCCCCAATTCCCTAAAAGGGGCGTAGTGATTTTTTGTAAGTAGCATCATGTAATGGTAAGTTTTTTTTCGGAAATGGGCCCCCAAATTCCAATAGAAGTAGCGAAATTTTATGAAAGAGTTTTCACTGTTTCCAAGTTAAGTGGGTAGCGAAATCAGTCGACACGTTTGGTACTAACAAAAATACTTATTTATAAACATTTATATTATATTTTAAATATTTTTTTAAACATATTCCTCTAAATTGGGATGGAAATTTCTGTGAAACTCCTGCCTCTTTGCTGGTTATATAATTTAAAACTATAATTAATCCAGATAAGGGGACCTGTGCAAAAACAAAATGAAGCGAGAGTGAAGCCATAGGCAAAAACTGTTTCAAATAATTACAATACGCCTCGTATTAATGATTTTAGCCCTGAGCCATGGGAAGTGTTACGTGGCAACATAGTAAACATAAAATAGTATGACATCACAAAATGGTGTCGGCGTGTATACCAAGGAGCTCAGTAATAACTAAATTTAAGGAGCATAAAAAACTGGGCTAGCTACCTGCATCGCCAGATGTAGGGCACATATTTACATTTTATAAAATGCCCGTTGAATAATCATTTTGAATGGCTGTTTGTCATATGACGAATTTTTGTATTTTTATGTCCTTGATATAGCATTAGCTTTCGTAATAAAATCTTTCTAAACATTACTTGTGAAATGGTAATTTGCTAATGAATTTCGAGGGAAATATTAAAGAACCATCCTATTATTATGAAGGCTTAATAAATCCTAATGACAATGATGTAATTAGGATTTATAATGCCTTCTCATGAATGATGTGTCTCATTTTTTTGGAACTTTGTATTAAACAATAAATAAATTACGTCTTGATTCATTGGTACTTACTAATTAGTAGTAAGATGTAGGGGACATTTTAATAATTGAAAAAAAGGATATTTCTTATTAGTCAGATTGTAACAATAATTTTCTTTCGGATTTGTCCCGTATTTTACTTTACATCAGCACGTTACCATTGATTGTCAACGGTCACGGAATTTCTTTTCTCTTGGTTGGAATTCGACAAAATGCTATTCTTTGTAGCAATCCGTATAAAACCACAGCCTGATCAAACCTTCATCTCTTGAAAAAAACCAAAACATATAATATTATCTATGTATATCTTCAGCAAATAAATGAACAATGTTATATTTAGGTCTACGATGCTCATCCTAGGAAGAGCGCGACATCTGAAAGAAGGTAACTCTCGCTCGGAACAAAGTCCCGACTCTTTAGTCTTAATCTCCTAGGTACAACCTTAAAAAATGTGTTGTCAAATTTATGTGACAGTACTGACAGAGTCAAACATTTCTTTCTTATTTTCATTCATTATCGTTTGCCTTATAGTTTCAATTCATAAATATTTGTTTACGAAAACTGAAAAAAAATATTGGTTCTTTTTACACAGTTACAAAGAAATTAAATATTATCAATAATGTCTATAACAACACTGGTAAATCAACCCTGTTTCTTTAGTACGTAAGATACAAACTATACCGGTAGATAAAGAATATAATTTTTAAATTTGTGGTTTACAGTACTATTTACAACTCAAAAAAGAAAATGCTCATGAAGACTCTTTATGGTGTTGTGGATGGAGCAAAATTGAAGAAGAAAAACAAAAGGAGGACGACCTAAATGAAAATTCGCAGTAAGTCTAACTAACCTACTGCCTTTAGGCTTATTTATTGCTGTATATAAGTGCATATTTCTCTTTTCAGAAACTCGAATCACTCAAACGCAGGGTCTGAAAGCTATATTATTACTGGCGGGCTTGACGATATGATAAAAATATGGCAATTAGAAAATGGTAAATTGGAATTAAGGCATAAATTGGAAGGACATTCTCTAGGGGTTATATCAGTTGCAGTGAGTCCCGATGGAAAAAGTAAGTGATTTGGATACATCAATTTGCTTAATGTGTTTATAAATTGTGTTTTAATATTAATGGGAACCAAAACCAACCACTAACAAATAGTAGTATTAATATTATAACACGTGAATAACTACCATTCCCGTGTTGGGGGCCCAGATTGAAGGATACTTATATAACTCATGTTTTCCGCTTGTATCACTAGTTATATTTCATAATTATATTCATAAATTTAATGAAACCTTTCCACAAATACAAAGCTTTGATTGGTATTTATTGATTTACAGTTTTTTGCTTGATTGAATGGTATTAGAGAAATATTATATTAATCAAAATGTGTACTAATTATATCACTATTAAAATAATTAATATTGAAATCCATTACATTCCCCTTTAAAAGCTTGAATGTAGCATGCACATATACAGTGGAGTCATGTATTGTGAGTTCTCACCCATGCTCTGTACCACAACTTAATTGCAAACATATTAAGTAATTACAATAACTAGCTGCCATTCAATACTGTTGTACTAAAATAGGCCTCCCAACAATGTCTGTAACTAGTGCATTATGATGATTAGAAAGAACTATTTCATTTATTGTTTGTTAGTATGTAATGCAGTCTGGAGAGGATCACTTGACAATGTTGAGGCTAGAACTCCTAACATTTAAGGCTGAGAGCCATCTGCGCTCGCCACTTGCCCGGTGAAGCTGTAAAGGCCATCTGCAGCAAACAGCAGTAGTCAGTTTAAAAAAAAACCAAAAATCCTAACATTTATAATCTAATACATACATTTTATGAATCTGTTTCAGCTTTAGCAAGTAGTTCACAGGATTCATCACTAATATTATGGGATATTGTGTCTGGGAAAAAGATCAAGACAATAGAGACAGGATCACAGGATGTGTGGACGTTAGACTTTTCACCGGATGGAAAGCATGTTATCTCAGGGAGCAATGCTGGCAAGATTTTGATTTTCAATGTGGAGAGTGGTAAACATGAGCAGACTTTAGACACCCGTGGAAAATTCACACTAAGTGTAGCATATGTAAGAGGTTTTACATTCATATAATTAATATAAAAATAAATAGTACCAGCTTACCAGGTACACCTTAAAGCATCACAAGCTATGTTTTCTTCATTATACTGTAAAGTTATTTATTTTGGATACATTTATATCATTAGGAGTTCATATTAATATTGCCTTTGTGGTTTCTAACCAAATCACCTAGAGCACCCAGAAGGTGTTACATAAAATATATTAGTGACCTCAAAAGGTCTAACAATGTTAATGCTAATGTATCTTAATAATATTTAGCAATTGAAATAAGATTGTTGTCATTAGCTTTTGCAAAATATTAATCAATTTTAAATATATTTTTCTAATTAGAGTCCAGATGGAAAATACATAGCAGGTGGAGCTCTAGATGGAATTATCAATATCTTTGATGTTGCCCAAGGCAAGCTAGTCCATGCCCTGGAAGGTCATGCCATGCCAATAAGGAGCCTTTGCTTCTCTCCGGACTCTCAACTTCTTTTGACTGCATCTGATGATGGTCACATGAAATTATATGATGTGTAAGTATTTGCTATTAAAATTGTTCCTGTGTATAAAATACGAACAGAGGGATCAGTAAAATTATAATTATAGCAAATATTTCAATTTATGTTGTTGAAAAATATATTATCATTACGAAATGAACGAATTATCATTAAAACGAAGTAGCTTTCTCTGTCCCTGTATCTCTTTGTAAGCTTGAACCGTTAAAAAAAGTATTTAAGCTTTTGATATAAACTCGCGTGCAAGTAAATCGACTCAAGCCTCAAGTACGCATAACAAGTGATATAACTAAAAAATGCCTTATTATACCTCTATATAATGTTTTACATAATTAAAGCCTAGTAATTGAGCTTTAAAATGGTGTAAGTTGCATGAAAATCGATTCAGTAGTTTAGTAAAAAAGGTTAATGCTAATGATAATGTAAAAAATGTTGAAAATTCATACAATTTCACAGTATGGGGTTATTGTGTTTAAATGAAACAAAATGTGCGTAAGATAAAAAAATTATTCGTGTCAATATTTGGTATTCCCTCACTATTTGTATTGATCACTGCTCTCATGCGATTCTTCATCGACCTTATCAACTTTTTAATGGATGATTGTGGTATTCGACCCCACTCTTCTACCAACGCAGTCTTGAGCTCATTGATGTTTGTCGGAGCTGGATTCCTCGCTCTAACTTTCCTTTTGAGCTCGTCCCATATGTGCTCAATGGGATTTAAATCGGGGCTGAGCGCTGGCCAATGCATAGTGTGAATTCCAACTTCGTTCAGGAAATCACGGTTGGCCTGAGCAGTGTGACATCGGGCATTGTCATGCATCAAGATGAAATTTTCCCCAATAAAGCCTTGATAAGGGACAACTTGATCCAGTAGAACATTTTCAATGTAACGATCACTGGTCAGACCTCCTCCCCGGCCTCCCCCAGGAACGAAAACAAGGTCCGTTTTGCCTTCTAAGGAAATTCCAGCCCACATCATGCAAGATCCGCCACCATATGCAACGGTTTCCACAAAGCAGCACTGTGAAAACCGTTCACCGGGACGACGGTATACCCGACCTCTCCTGTCGCTGCCATGGAGACACATCCTCGTCTCATCTGTGAACAGGACTGACTGCCATTGCTCTATGCTCCAATCCAAATGTTCTCGAGCAAAGTGAAGGCGTGCTTGACGATGAGCTGTGGTCAACTTCGGGCCTGTAGCGGGTCTTTTCGGAGTAAGGTTAGCTTCTTTCAACCTTCTTCTAACTGTCCACTGACTGACAGTCACCCCGCGAACTTGACGTAGCTCCTGCTGCACATCTACGCCGGTAAGGTGTCGATTTCGGAGAGAGGTCGAGACCAAAAACCGGTCGTCACGCTCCGAGGTGCACCGGCGTCGGCTGGTATTAGGCCTCCGAGTGAAGGCACCAGTCTCTTGAAACCTTCTGTATACTCTCGAGACAGCGGACTGACTCATATTCAAACGACGAGCGACTTCTCGCTGGTTCAACCCTTCTTGCAACAGGGCAACGACTTGAGCGGCTTCTTCAGGTGTTGTATCCATAATTTTCTTCAAATGACGGCTTTAATTTGCAGAGATGTGTTCAGGTCAACGTCTAATGAGCGACTGATAAGAACGATTACAGGGGGTTTTATAGGGGGTTGTGTCGCGCAAGTTGTGAATAGAGCGCAGAGCAGTTTACGGGAGGTTGCGTTCAGTTGCATTCTAAGTACAAGTGTTTATTTAAATTAATGATAATATGCTACCATTTGAAAGCCTAATTACAAGGCTTTAATTATGTAAAACATTATATAGAGGTAAAATAAGTCATTTTTTAGTTATATCACTTTTTATGCGCACTTGAGGCTTGAGTCGATTTACTTGCACGCGAGTGTAGATAAATTTCGGCTGAAGGGTAAAATTGGCAGCAATATTCACCTACAACCTGATGGGCTGTCTGCATAATTACTAACTTTTTACAAAATTTTGTTTGTAGAGTAAAACAAAAATAAATACAGCAAAACAAAAAATATATTATATGACAACCTTGAATACAACCCAACTGGTGTAACGGTTCAGATGTCGGCTATTAACGATTCTCTACATAAATGTTTACTATAGATGATCATTTCTGTTTGTATTGGTATGAGTGTTTATATACAGAATCTACTAGTGATTCAAAGTACCTCTCTCTTCAACCTATCGCAGTCCACTGCTGGACATAGGTCTCCCCTATTAAAGTACCTACATCCCCTAAATAAATAAATAAATAAATATAATATCTACTGACATTCATTAAATATGAGGCAAATCAATCAATACAAAAATCTTATATTTTTAAACCCTAAAAATCATTTAAAACATATTGCGATTGATTTTTTTTATGTGATAAGTGTACAGGACGGTCACCTGATGGTAAATGATACGCTAACTATGATAGAGCGGCATTGAAGGAGACCAACAACTGATAGACACTATCCTCTATCAATGCCGCACTACGCCCGTCACCCGAGACAACAGATACTCGGTAATTTTACTAGCTACAGTGCCCTCATCCCGAAACACAAAACAATACACATGACAATAATAATAATAAATAAATTTTGACTTGAAATTTTAATATATAAATATTGAAATATGTTCCAGAGTACACGCTAACTTGGCGGGTACATTATCGGGCACGCGTCGTGGGTGTTGTCCGTGGCGTTCTCCCCCGATGGCAAACGGTTCGCGTCGGGCAGCGCGGATCGCACCGTGCGCGTTTGGGACCTGGAAACGATGCAGTGCCAAAATGTCTTCAAAGAACACACCGACCAGGTAATTATGAATATTATAATGATATTATTTTAAGTGAAGATTCTTTTGAATAAATTAATTTGAGTGTCGGTGGCTCAAAAAGTGTGGACTGTTGCCCTTCTACTGGGAGGGCTGAGGTTCAAATCCCGCCACGTACCAATGAGTTTTCGAATTTTCGAAAATTATATGTACGTTATCCGACGCTCTTACGGTGAAGGAAAACATCGTGAGGAAACCTGCGCTCGCCTGCGAAGCATTCAAAGGTTGTGCGTGAAGTCGTCCAACCCGCACTGGGCCCGCGTGGACGATTTAGGCTTAATCACCCTATACGGGTAGGATCGTGCCCCTCGATGGGGACGTTTAATGAGCTGATGGTGATAATGAATTTTAACCCATTGAAAAATCTATTGTGTCTGGCGCCTTAAGGCGTCATTGGCGGTCAAAGGGTTTAAGAGCAGTGCTGGCTGGACTTGTTTAATCGAAAGGAGTAATATTTGTTTATAAAGGTCAAATTCGACATAGAATAAACTCTAATCTATATTATATATATGAACATGATATGTACGCAAGCCCGTGGTCGCTTCAGGCGAAAATAATGCGGTTTATATCGCATACAGTCAATATTATTTGTACTATAAATAAATCAAAATGAATACGTATTGACCCGGCCATAGATGGTGTTGGATTGTTACAGATTACGAGATGATGCAAAAAATCCCTGGAAACAACTGAGTTAATGATGGTTTATAAATAATTACAAGCTAATTATTAGCCTCGTACGTTTAAAAGATTATCTTTCGCTACAGATGCTTTGTTCTTGGCTTTATGCATTAGATTAGCTCTCATTTAAAGGAAAAAAGGATTTTTTATTACAAACCAATAAATTTTAAACTCATAATTATATTAACAAATGAACTAAAATTGCTAATTCCATTGTCTTACTTCCATTTCGAATTACGTGCCTTCAATCGGTACTTAACTACTAAGATAAATGTAGGTTAAGTACGAAAGGGTAGGCTGACTCTGGAATCATTTAATTAATTATGTTCTGCATGAAATATATAGTAATGAACATCTATAAATCCAGGGTGGATTATACACACTATCGTATTTATTATAATTATTATAATAGTGGATTGATCTCAGTTACATCATCCCCAGTGAAGGATAACTCTGACGGCACTATTTCGATATTTTTTCTATTAAGATATTTTTTTTGCAGGTTTGGGGTGTTAAGTTCAATGCAGAAAGTAATAAAATCGTGTCAGTATCAGAAGATAAGAGTTTAAATATTTATGATTGTCCATTATAGTTTTAAGCTAATTTTTTGTATTATTAAAATAAACCAAATTGACAAATGTATTTTTTTAAATTTAAGCCCTAATACAGAGATTGGTTTCAAGACGAAGAGGTTTGACCAGTGTTTGTTGCTAGTTATAACTTACCGAAGTGAAACGTCGTCGCACATAATGGGCCTCTTAAATAGGCTCAATTTGAAATATATAAATAGGCGAAATGGGGATATCCGTAGGAAAACTAGGGTGACCGACATAGCTCACAGGATTAGCAAGTCGTAGTGGCAGTGGGTAGGGCACATAATGTGTAGGACCGATGGCTGATGGGGCAGAAAAGTTCTCGAGTGGCGTCCACGTAACGGGAAACGAAGCGTAGGCCGACCCCCACCCAGATGGACGAAGGTGGCGGGTAGCAGATGGATGTCTTCTGCTAGGGATCAGCCCGAGTGAAAATCATTAGGGGAGGCCTTAGTTCCGCAGTGGACATTTAGGCTGTAATGACTAATGTGTAATGATAGTGGATTTTAAGTGTAACTTATAGGGATGAGAGGGAATTCATCTATCATGGATCATCATCATCATCACTCATTTCATCATCAATTAAACCTATAGTATGCCTAATACCCTATGACCTTAGCCTTTTTAAGTGGTACGAATTAAAAAAAAAATTGCTTGTCAAACAGCTGACTGAAATAATTTATTTAATTTCATTTATTAAAATTGTGGGAAAAAACTAGAAAGAAGAAGAAAAATTTAAAAAATATATTAAAATCAATCTCCCAAATTTACTTAGCAAATGTACTTGTCCCTACCATTCAAATAAATGACATTAAAAACTGAAGGGAATAAATACTATAATAATTGCCTGTTTGTTTATAGTCAATAATAACTGCCTGTTTGTTTGTTAAGCTTCTATTAAGAGTTTTAATTAATATGCCGGCGGCAGCAATAGTAAGTAAAATTAACAATTTAATTAACAATGATGAGAATTAATTTATATAACATGGCATGGCATTGTATTAAATACTTATGAAATATTTATATCTCATTTACAGTATTCATTAGTAACCAAAAAGGAAAATGCTCATGAGGATCCAATTTACTGCTGTGCATGGACTAAAATAAATACACAAGATGAGGGAAAGTATGTAGTAATTTTAGCTGTAACATGATATTAGTAATGTTACCTATTAACTTTATGAAATGTTTGAATTTTCCTTATAGGGGTCCATCCAAAGAATTCATTCTTTCTGGTGGTCTGGATGGCTTGGTTAAAATATGGTCATTTGAAAATAACCAATTAAGACTCCTTCATACATTAGCAGGGCATTCTATGGCTGTTGTTTCAATTGCTGTTAGTCCTGATGGTCATAGTAAGTATCTTACTTAGTTTATTTAATAGACAAGATTTTTTTTCTTGGTGGATCCACAATCAGTCATTCACTATAAGCCAATGTGTTGTGTGCAGCCTGTCATGGAGTACGTATCTTCCAGCAAAGATAACAACCATATTATTGTCCATAGACATAGAGACTATCGGAACTCTAGGTCTATGGACAAGAAATTAGTAAATTGGTATTATTTGGCCCTAAATTAAGCATGGTTTCTACAAGAGTATAGTTTCAATAAAAAGCTTCTTCACATTGTTTATACAGGTATGCGATAATAACCTTTAAGAATCAATATACTGTCTGGGATTTAACACTCAAATGTTTATATAGAACAACAGCTAAATAAATAAACTGCTTGAACATAGCATGAGTAAAATGCCAAGACACAATAAATAAATCTATTGTGTACTATTTACTACAATGGATTAAGCAGTTAAATATTTCTCAAAATTTTATAATAGCTGCAGTGCTTATATCTAACTTGAACTTCTTAAATCTACATTCTATTTACTGGCATACTGCATAATAGGGCTGCTACTAAGATTATATTCCACCATTATCAAAAGTGATATATGACATGTAAGTATGTGTATAAATAAAAGCCTTTTTTTTAATTAAAGGTGTTGCTACCACATCAATGGATTCCAGCCTTATAATATGGGATTTGCTCTCAGGCCAGAAAGTGCATGAGATCGAAACAGGAGCAACTGATGTTTGGAAAGTAGTGTTTTCTCCAGATGGATCGCAAGTTGCAACTGGCACTCACACAGGCAAAATTATGATTTATGGCATCAAGAATGGAACTACAGATAGGGTTTTGGACACTAGAGGAAAATTCGTGCTAAGTGTGGACTGGGTAATATATATTTTTATTTTTATTCCTGGCAATAATATTAACACATTTTTTTGTTGCTAACATTAGATGGTTCAACTAAGTTCATCTTTTTTTGTTTATTTGATATATGAGGTGCCTGGTATTTTGTTTGCAGGTAGCATATTTAGATAATGTCAATAAAAACACCATTCAAGAAACTTTTAAGAAAATACTTCCAATTTATGATAATAATAAAAGGAAATTATTTATTTGCCAGAATATGGTTACAATAAGTTTGTACATAATAAAAATCCAATATTTCTATATATACAAGGCACACATTTTGAACAAACATTTTTTAAACACTTTTCAAATCATTATGTAGCAGGTGATCATAGCTTATACCTTACTTTCTGGACTCAGGATAACCTGACTAAACTGTGTTCTATAGCCTCTTTCCTGCTAAACTAAAAATTCAGCTCCACCCGACTGGCAACTACTGGAGCCTCTTTAAGGTTGGTGCCAGTTAGGAATTCCTTAACAATATGTCACATCATCTGTAAAATTTACTGCTAGCTTAAGCCATACCCTAAGCTAGCAGTGAGGCCGCACCCTGACCTTTGTCTGAGTTTACTTGGTTTGTCAAATATTGTTGTACACCGATAGATCTCTCTAAGAGGGCCTGGTGTTCTGCAATGCACCAGACTCTTTATTTATAATTATCAGGGTATTTACAATTGTACATGTATCCATCACTTCAGTCTATAACATCCCACCGAGGGGCACGAGCCTCCCCGTATAGGCCTTAGTCGTCCACGCGGGCCCAGTGCGGGTTAGATGATTTCACGTACAACCTATGACTATTCGCAGGCGTGCGCAGGTTTCCTCACGATGTTTTCCTTCACCGTAAGGCGTCGGATAACGTACATATAATTTTGAAAACACATCGATACATGGCGGGAATCGAACCTCAGCCCTCCCGGTAGGAGAGCAACCGTCCACACCATTGAGTCACCGACGCTCTATGGTGTGGACTGACCCTGACGATGACTTAACATGCCCAAGGAATCATCTTTCTTTGCAGACTATCAGGTCATTCAGCCTCCAATGTCGTAACCAAACATGAATTTGATGCCATGACCCCGGATCAAGCAGCCATCTAATCCAACACTACAATCGGGCATGACTTACGTGCTTGGTACATGAGCGTAGCCAGTCTTGGGCTCAGGGTGGGGCAACAGTGAACATATTCCCCCCCTCTGATATTTTTTTTGTTTAAATATGTTAGAGCCTTTTTTTTTGTTTAAATAGGGTGGCTATGGCTTGGTATGTTGTTTTTTTTTAATGTTATAAGTGTACAGAACGGTCTGGACGTTCACCTGATGGTAAGTAATTCACCTGACCATGACAGAGCGGCATTAAAGGAGACCAACAACTGACAGACACTTATTATCCTCCATCAATGCCGCACTGCGCCCGTCACCCGAGACAATAGATTTGTACCCTGTAATTTGTTGTTTTGTAAGATTGTGAAATAAGTACCCATATCATTGAACATGAACAGAGTCCGGACAACATGTACATAGCAAGCGGGTCAGTGGACGGCACGGTGTGCGTGTTCGATGTGGTGCAAGGCAAGCTGATACATACCATCGAGGCTCACAGGCACACCGTTAGACATGTGAAGTTCTCGCCGGACTCAAGGCTGATCGCCAGTGCGTCTGACGATGGCACGGTCAAGTTTCACACTGCGTACGTTATGGTTCTTTTTAATACTTATATATGTAGATATATTTTCTTCTTCTTTGGGTTACGTTAACATTGCACCTGTCATGGGCAGGCGTGGAACTTACCATTAGGTAAGTGAATTAGTCACCCTATTGTCTTCATAACATTGAAAAAACCTGCAGGTTTGAGAACCAAGTCAAACTCGCCTTGTTGTGCATGCTATTTAATGGTAAACGATATGAAATGCATGTTACATGTGATCAGAGTTATTGGTTTGATTCAATAAAAAAAGTGGGTGAGTTCTTGTCTATGAGTGCACGTTATATGGTGGCTACTACAGTGGCTGTAGTAGTAGCTTTAAACCTTGTGTGGGTGTTGGCAATTATATTCTAAACTGCCGTAACCACACTGAACGATGTAATAGTTCCCTTTAAACAGTGGCATGCACAGAGATTATGAGTAGGGTATGCAAAGTGAGTGTCACTAATCGCAAAAACAATAAATAATTTGAGTGTCAAATTGAGTGCTGTTGACAGCAGATCGCCTATGGTTTCAAATCTGTAGAGGAAAATGAGCGAATAAGTGGGAATTATTTAAAATGTTGGCGATTTTCCGAGTTGTCTGGACGCACAGGGTAGGTATGCACTGCTTATCTGCACGTCACTGCTAGTGTTTCCAGGTCCGATTTGTTTTAAAACGGGACATGAGACCAAAAAACGGGATTTAAGGTTGCAGATCGGGACAGGTAACAATAAAAAATATTATGATACGCTATTGACGTGCCATTTTGATTTTGACAGTGATGTCATTAGTAGAAGTTACGTAACGTTTGTATTTATTTTTTAATGAAACATCTGCGACGCATCCTCAGACCCCTAAAAATCGAGACATCCCCAATGATATTCTGTTTATTATATAAAGGTAGATACGACATCCGTTCCTGAAAAACGAACCGCCGAAGAGAGTTTGTACTCTTTTGTTGAGGTAAATGTACGCTAATTCGAAATATGTGTATGTGTGATGTCACTGCATTCGGAACACTATTTTAGATTGTCTTGTGAGCATATCACGAATCTATACTGTTTTACATCATTGGACCTTTAAACATATTTTTACGAAGTTTTATTGTGTGCAGCGCAAACGCAGTGTTGCACGGTACCGTAGAGCACAAGGGGGCGGTTGGCGTGGCGTACTCGCCCGACTGCAAGTGCGTAGCGTCCAGCGCTAGCGACGGGAGCGTGCGGATCGCACAATTGGACGTACTATACGTGTTGCACACGTTCCATGAACACGCGGACACGGTAATATTTATTTATAGTCGTTTTTTTTGTCTCCATGTCCCTATGGCGCTTAAGATTTAATTTTAAAACTACCCAACGGATTTTTATGTGTTTTTTTAATAGGTAGAGCGATTCAAGAGGGAAGGTTTATATGTATAATAACATCCATTAAATAGTGGAGAAATACTGTTATTTTGAGGTTTCTAATGCGATGTCACCACACCAACCATTGCACCATATGGGTCGTCATAGTCTGTTTTGTGAGAGAATAAACCAATAGATTACATACCTTTTATAAATCAATTGGTATCCATTGACATGCACACAGCGCCATGTAGCCCCAAAACTAAGTATTTTGTAATATGTATACTGTAATATGGATACTAAACAACGGATACTTATATACTTTTTGTATCTGTAGGGATATTTGCTTTTTTTTGTCAGAGTCCTTCAAAGTTTCGAAGCTTACATAATATTGTCATCATTTCCAGGTGTGGGGAATCCAGTATAATGAAAAAGGTGATCGACTGCTGTCTATTTCAAAGGATAAATGCATTAACATTTACGAATGTCCCATGTTCCCAAAATGCGTTAAGAAATAAATAAGATAATCATAATGTGTTTTATTTTTTAACCACCTGGTAATAAGGATGTTGTTGATGTAAATGAAGTCTCAAAGCATAGCGGCTAGTACTTCGGTTAGTGGCGTGCACTCCATACATGCAAATAAGCAGTGTATACCCTGTGCGTCCAGACAAGCCAGAGAATCTGCAACATATTAAATGATTCCCACTTACTCGCTCATCTTCCAGTACAGAGTTGAAACCATAGGGGATCTGCTGTCATCATGTCAATTATTTATTAGTGTCACTCATTTTGCATAACATACTCAAAATTTCTATGCACGCCACTGTCTTCGGTTGTCGATCATATAAGTCAACCATCGCTCGTCTGATGGGTAAACGAAAAATATTAGAATGATAATAATAATTTCTTTATTTGTCAGAATATAGTAACATACCTACAATGTGATCTTAAAAAAATACCCTGTCATATTCTGTCGTGCATATTACGACATGCAAATCAAATTGTGTAATTAAATAAATTTACTAAATTTTAATTTTATTAATTATTTTTATCGAATCTCCCCGTGTTTCGAAAGGCACTATAAGCCGTTGGAACTGGATGGTAATCGTTAACACCAACCATTGGGTTCAAGTATTACGTAACGCATTTTTCAAAGATTTTTGACACCACTAATCGTTGACATACTTTTTATCAGGGCCGGATCACCGGAGGGGGGGCAGACGGGGGCACGTGCCCCGGGCGGCACGGTTCAGGGGGCGGCAAACCAACTAATGGACCACTCATCATTTACCTTACTTGCCCACGGAATAAATAATAGTACAAGTGCCGATATTTCATGGCCATATAAATTCGACCGATATCCGGAGCGCGGAATAAGGCATGTTACTTAACCATTGGGTCATCATTCCCCGCTACCAAGATCTTATGACGAATATAGTTACTATATAAAATTTTCACAAAAATTGATATTTTCCACGACACTGACCTGAAATTCAAAAGAGAACTGCTAAGCTTACCTGCTGAGCAGTCTTTATTTCCAATAGTTTTATTTTTGTACGGAATATTAAATACTTTTTGTTATCTTGTTGCTGCTCTTTGTTACTAGAGAATGTTGTGTATGCCTGTAATTGGTGCATTTACTAGAACATTAATTAAAATATTTGTGATATTCTTAGTTAAGTATATATACTGTTGGCATACCTATAAATAAATAAAATAAAAAAAACCATTACATTTTTTTTGCATAGTTCTAAATAGGCGCCCGCAGGAATCGCAGATCACGGTCAGCAGGCGCAGGCAGCCGCGATCTGAGGAATGACGCTATATACGAAAACTCTCGTCGATCTGTATCCAGGGCAGCAGTGTATTATTTCAAAATTACCTAGTTGTTTCTCTATGTTAATTGATGCCAAGTTGGCAAGCTGCTTTATAGCTAGTATCATTTTTATGATGGACAGCTACAATTGAAAAAAAAATTAAGATAAACATTTCAGCACCTTTTCATTGCATCAAGCGACCACGTTTTAAAAGAAAATATACAAAATGAATTGGAAATAAAACGCCTTTTTCATCCAGTGTGACTTCGAAAAAGCTGAGGCGAGTAGTCTTATTTAATTACAAAACTGGATTTATTAATATTTATTAAAGTCAATACCAATAACTGATAACTTTTTCACGACATTGCTTTTTTTGCCGAGATTAGGATGGCTCTGAAACGTCGTCGACGTGAAGACCTGATGTAACTTGCCTAATGCCGCACAGCCTAAGTGAATCCTCCTACTAGCTTCCCTGTCGAAATTGTGCCGGTCAAGTTTTGGCCCAAGTAAACGTATTTTTGGCCAATCTCGAAAAGGACGCCACCGACGTATACTGGTTGTGACAACTCTGTATAAACGTTTATCAGAAACGCTATCGGTCTATAATTCTTCAAGAGAGTTTTATCACCTTTCTTGAAAAATAGATGACGCTTCTGGATCACGCCTCCAGTGAAGTTCCTGGTGGATGACGGCATTAAAAGAGCTCACCTAATGCCCTAAGGATGGGTTGTCCACCGGTGTTTAGGAGTTCTGTCGTAATACCGTCATTTCCTGGGGCCCTTCCACTTCTCAGTTGCTCCAGTTCTGCACTATTTTCGCTAACGTCAACATCCGGGATATCCTACGTACAATGGTGCCTTAGTGGGGCACGTAGATTTTCGCTGTCTTCGGTCTGTGGCTGATGAGCGCTCGATGAATACAGTTGTCCATAGAATATCTCTATGGACGACTCTATTCAGGATCTGTTGGCGTAATGTGAGTAGTTGGTCATCTGCTATCTTAACCTTTACCAGAAAGCTCCTCCCAAGTGGTTTTTGGAAAACTTTGGGCCCCCTGTTCTCCTCAATAAGGTCCGTAATTAACCTTGTATTGAAACAGTAGAAGTCCCTGCGAACGAGTTTTCGTATCTACTTGGAGAGAGCTATGATAAGTCAAAGTCAAAATTCATTTATTTAAATTAGGCTTACAAAAAGCACTTCTGAACGTCAAAAAAATATACAAAAATACAATAAAAAAACATTTGAAATACTAAAGTCAGTCGATGAATTAGAATTTCGATGCTTGAAAAAAAGCGCTTCAATGGTTTGCCTGTTGAGATAGAAACACCCAAGAAAACTCAACAGTGCAGCCTTTTTTTTAGACAATTACTTAATGTTAAAATATATTATAAACACTGCTGATAGCTGAGCAGTTTAAGACCACAGAATTTTATCACATAAGTTTAATGCCCTTTTTTAGAAAGGTGTTTTTTTATTCTAGCTTTCAACTTTAATGGCAATTCTACATTATATATTTTGCGGTACCTTATTGAACAACCTTATACATCTTCCTATAAAATATTTACCTATGTTAAGTACGCTGAAGTCCGAACCAGCAAGTTTTTTTTTTATTCCCAGTATTAAAATTTTGTTACTTACAATTTTTCTGAAAGGTGTTACAGTATGTGGTCTAAGGTTGAAGATAATAGCTCTTTTTTGTAGCACAAATATTGTATATTGATAATGTCGGCAGCCGAATCCCACAACAGTAGACCATACGACATAACACTATGAAAATAACTAAAATAAACCAATCTTGCCGTTTTATCTGTTAAGAGTTATCTTAGATATTACCTTATTGAAGAATTAACGATCCATTACGCTATTGTGCCACATCTTCAAGTATTCTCCAGGAGTCATCATGATCCGTCTCGCGCATAGATTTGACGACATCCAGCCCTCCGAACAAGCGGGTTCCAAAGGCTTCAGCACCAGATAATATACATACGCTCGGCAGGTTATACGAAACCGGAGAGTATAACCGACCATTATGTTTGGCGTTGTGGACTATGAGAAAGCCTTCGATCGATCGAGATTGGGCTGTGCTTCATTCCCTCCAACGGTGCCTGACTTGACTACTGCTATATCGAATTGTTGAGATATTTTTAAGAGTGCGCTACTTTGTCAGGCCGAGAAGAGTTTACAAAATCATTGTCACCGAGGAGTAAGACAAGGGATGTAATTCATGTAATATCTGAAACTGATCACAGCTGCGTAAAAAGTGCAGCTTTGTCCAATTCAATCAATTAGAAGACTTATTTAAATTAGTGAAATAATATAGGATGATAAAGGTATAAATAAATAATAATGGGCGGGGGCGGCATTTTTCAATTTTTGCCCCACCCAAAAAAAATTGAAGATCCGGCGCTGCTTTTTATGAGATGTCAAAAGGGAACGTTTCCATAATTATTGTATGAGATTAGTGATATATGAAGTTATTGTTCACATATTTATTGACCTCATATTTATTGGTTTCAATGTATTTAAAAATACAATATTGCAAATGAACAAAAGTGATAAATGAAACCACATATAAAATAAGGTGCGCTTTTATAAAAATTAAGGTTTGGTATTTTATTGCGGGTGGGGGAAACTACCGAATTGAAACGAAATCTCAATATTGTTTTCCCCATAAAATCGTGATTAAAACTGTTATAGACCCTTGTGATCGTTTACTCCACCTTAAGCCGAGTCCTGTCTTTGATTAATTTTTGGTGGTAAGAGGATATTGCCGGACTTCTAGCGGCGGCACACCCTATTCGTCATGACACCTTAAGATTTGTAGGTACTATTTATCCGTAAGCAGTGGCGTGCACAGAGATTATGAGTTGGGTACGCAAAGTGAGTGAGACTAATCGTAAAAACAATTAATCATTTATATTTTGTCAAATTTAGTGCTGTTGACGGCAGCAGATCGGCTATAGTTTCAAATCTGTAGAGGAAAATGGGCGAATAAGTGGAAATCATTTAATATATTGGCAATTTCCGAGATGTCTGGACGCACAGGGTATGCACTGCTTATTTGCATATATAGAGTGCACGCCACAGTCCGTAAGTACTTAGTAATTGTCATTAGAAAAAAAAGTTGTTGCTAAAAAATAAAGCTAGGTTAGGTAGGGATTTTTTATACATATAATTACTTATTTTTAGGAAAATAAATAAATCTTTGTACCGTCACAGTATCGTTTCGTAACTTACAAAGCGATATTAATTTTAGCTGACACTCTGGATAAACGCACGCTTTAATGTGAAAGAACATCTTTTACCGCGGGGAATAGGTAGTGTCAAATAAAATAAATTTTAAGAACATATCTATAATATAATGTTTGTTATAGCTTAAGTGGAAATATGTATTGTTCATTATATTTGTAAAACTAACGTTAATGATCCTTCCGCAGGTTCCCCTACGGAAACCTTGTTACGACTTTTACTTCCTCTAAATGATCAAGTTTGGTCAACTTCCCAGCAACGCCGACGGCCGTGAAGCCACCGCGTGTCGGTCCGAAGACCTCACTAAATCATTCAATCGGTAGTAGCGACGGGCGGTGTGTACAAAGGGCAGGGACTTAATCAACGCGGGCTTATGACCCGCGCTTACTAGGAAAAAGTGTCCTTCTCAAAATTGTAGCGCCCTTATTACAGGGTCTTAAATGTTTTGGTCCAAACCACTGTACCTACATTTATAGAGCAATAAAGAATTGAGTATTGAAATAAATTAGAAGCAGCATATGGATGTTCGGGTGCGGTTTGCGTGGATATCATTAGGGGAGGCCTTTGTTTTGCAGTGGAAATTTTAGGCTGTAATGACGATGATCGTCTTCAGTAGTGCTAATACTGAACCAGCATGTTTAATCTTTATATCAAAAGATAAAATAGACATAAATTGTACATTTCACATAACGAACTATGTATTTTTTTCAATAACTATTCATCCAAATATGCATCAATATGGAATATTATTATAGTTACATTAATCATTATGTAAGGAATTGATACAAAATCAAATAACACCACGCAATCAGATTGTAAATACCACAGAGGGTACATAAAGCGGGGTATTTATCAAAAATATTTACATTGGTAGCAACTGAATCGGCACCGGCTTAATTTGCGTGGAATTATGCGGCGGGCCCGCCGGGAAATCAACTTTACATTCAATTTGCCGTTGCACAGATAAAAAGCAATCTCTTCATTTTTACCTGGCGCGCGCTGAGCCACGGGAATACACCCGCGCGACCCGCTTTCCAATAGAATATTATTTATTTTTGATGCTCCTTTATTTTCTACGTTTAATTAAGTAGGTTTGTAGGAGCTTAATAATGGTTGGCTTAAGTTGTAAATTAGTATCTATGGTTAGCGCACATAAGAAACCTTATACGTATAGCCCCAACTATTTCAATTAACTACTAGGTATCGTACTATTCACAAAAGATGTCCACAAATGGCAGCCTTCTGCACAAAATAAATACTATTTGAATGAAAGTGAAACAATATAATTCAGAAATATTGAAAAAAATCATAAGCGTAAACAAAATACATGAATTTTCGTCGTTGCCGCCACCGTACCTCAAAGGGACCAAAGAATGACTTCAGCACAGTGGTTATCTTTCGTAAATTGTAATATTCTAATAATTAAGTCTGAAATAACGCTTTGAAATGATCATCAAAATGTTTCGCTACTTCTTGGAGTGCTAGAACGCTGAAGCTTGGCTGTTTCGTTACTTACTTTAGATCAGAAACTAAATATTCGCATCACCTCGACGAGACCTTAGCGAAATTGCGAAGCCGTACATATTTAGTGACACATAGAATTTGTTGAAATTAGGGTCAGTAAAGATCAGATATGTTTTTTTCACAGCGCAAACCTAATGTGGTCGTCTTGGCAATATCTTACATGAAAATATGTGTCTGGTGGGATTTGTATGTTCACTTGACATTAAAGTCTACCAGTTATAAGTACCGGGCAAGCCGCGGGCGGAATAGGCATTATGACTGGGTCGTGAAATCGTAAGATCTGTTTTATATTATTACAAATCTGGGTTGAAAACAACGGCGTGCAAAACTCTTAGCTCGAAAACTCATGTTTTATGAATTTTATTAGTCTTCAAAGTTAGGTGGGCAAGTCCATTTTTAAAGTACATTAATTGTCAAATATTTATAAACAAAAGGATAACACATACAGTTTAAAGCCACTTTTGCTATGAAACCATTATAATAAACGCAACATTTAATATAGTTGTAGTACAACATTCACAAACTATGCATACTAATTATTGAGGCGTGATGTCATATCTAGGTAGCCATTTGTATGAAGCGTTTATGGAAAAGTCCATAAATGTGTGTTTTTAGAATTGGAAAATCTCGTGAGTTTGATCATTTGATCATCCCTATTCTAGTCATATATAATATTGTTTCACCCACAAAGACGTCCATGGGCGATATCGGTATCGCAATCACGGCTGAGACCGCTGAATGTTCGCAATCACTATGAGCACATGAATTATGCAGGCGCGGTAGACCGCGTCCCCCGCCCGCGCTCCGATATAGACATTTTCGTCTATGCCATCCCAATACGCTTGTTAACTCGCGTCCGACGATATGTGCTGGATGTGCTTGCCAAATACACATTTTGTTATGTACCTCGGTATGCATGGGCAAGTCTTTAGTTGACTTTCATAGCCCGTGACAGACTTCCTGATTCAGGGCCTCCTCAGTGATAGTGAGGGGTTTGGCCGTAAACTCCATTCTTGGCAGGCGAATTGGAGATAGCTGACCATATAAAACCACGACCCATTGTGTGTGTTACGATGTCGGCTACTTCAGCAAGGGTTCCGGGTTCAATAACCGGGTATTACAAACATTTGTGTGAATGAACATGTCTGTATTGGTCTGTGTGTTTATATCTATTATATGTTTGAGAGCGTCGGTGGCTCATTCGTGTGGACTGTTGTCTTCCAATCAGGAGGGTGCATATTTAAATCCCGCCACGTACCAATGTATTTTCGGATTTTTAAAATTATAATATGTACGTTTATTCGACGATTTTACGCTGAAGGAAAACATCGTGAGGAAACTTGCGCACGCCTACGAAGAAATTCAAAGGTTGTGCGTGACCAATCCACACTGAACCCGGGTCACTAAAGCCTATATATACACTCGCGTTCGGGTATGCCGCAAACGCTAATAATTACACATCTAGTCTAGCAATAAATATTAATAAAATTAAAACACTAAAACCTTCTCCTGAATGTAACAAATACTTTACCGAAAACCGCATCGAAAATGCTTCAGCCAAACGCGAGATAATCGCGGACTAACATACATACTTATATACATACATACATTCTAACAGGTCAAACTGAGAACCTCCTTTTTTGAAGTCGGTTAAAAAACCGGCAAGCAAGTAATAAATCTGGCAATACTTATTTAACTACCACATTCGTTTTTGAAAGAAAATAATTACAATGAAGTGTTTGCATTTTTTTGAAATTAATTTTTCGCAAAAGAATCCGTCTTGCGTCATCCATCAGGGGGC
Source organism: Leucinodes orbonalis (assembly GCA_019425675.1). Classification (NCBI taxonomy): domain Eukaryota; kingdom Metazoa; phylum Arthropoda; class Insecta; order Lepidoptera; family Crambidae; genus Leucinodes; species Leucinodes orbonalis. Next base: position 73,901 of record PQWD01011351.1, read on the forward strand.
CTCGCAAAATATATCTTGCCCACTTAAAATTTAGGTCTTGCCCCACCGTTGGTGAAACTCGTGTTCAAATATGTAGTTTGCTAATGCAAGGTTTATTCTGATGGATCTATGTAATTTTCATACGCAAAAACTACAAAATATATTTTATTAAAACAACGGGGAAAATCATAAAAAAAGCATATGACGGTGCCAAAATGCATTTGAGAGAGATAATACTTAGGTACTTCACTTATTTCGTTGTTGCTATTGAGTGTTAAAAGTTTAGGATAATTAAAACAAATTTTGTTGAGGGAGAAATAATTTACTAGCATATTTCAATAAATAACAGCTTGACTATTCAACAGTAATACTTTAGTGGTGGTAGGAGACAGCGGGGGAGGAGTAAGTGACGTGGGCAAGGGGAGCGCTGTACGCCACTTTGGCGACAGGAGCGGCGTAGGAGACAGGGGCGGAGTAGGCCACCTTCGCTACGGGCGCGGAGTACACGGGGGCCGAGTAGGACACGGGCGCGGAGTAAGCCACCTTGGCTACTGGGGCGGCGTAAGCCACCTTGGCGACAGGAGCGGCGTAGGCGAGCTTGGCAACGGGCGCGGCGTAGGCGAGCTTGGCAACGGGCGCGGCGTACGCGAGCTTGGCAACGGGCGCGGCGTAGGCGAGCTTGGCGACGGGCGCCTCGGTGGGGTGTCCCTCGTAGCGTACGACGGCGTTGAAGCCGTGCTCCTTGTCGGCGGAGTAGTCGACGATGCGCTGCACGCCGTCGGGCTGCAGCAGCGAGTAGGAGCCGTGCACGGCGTCGCCGGCGCGCGCCTCCTGCTGCTGCTTCACGTCGCCGCTGTGCGCGTCGTGCACCGAGTACGAGAACTCATAGTGCGCGGGCGCCTCCTGCTCCACGTACGCCACCTTACCCACCGGCACCAGCGGCACCGCTGACGCCGCTACGGCCAGAGATACCAGGGCGAAGAACTGAAAATAATAATAGGGTTATCAAATAGTTATCTTTACTGTCCATTAGAGATTTAAGCAACAAAATATGTTATTATCTCAACCTTAAGTTATTATACTGTTTGGCAGTTTAAATAAGAAAGAGGAGGACAATCAGCCGCTGTGTTTGGCATTTGTAGACTGAGGAAGCCTTAGACTCTCAGACCTGGGCTCTACAGTATATATAGTAAATGTGGTATCAACAGGTGGTATATCGACCAGTTCCGGAGTGGAGACCGCGTCTTGGCAAGCGTAGCGTAGGACACTCTCCGGCCAGATGGACCGACGACTGGAAGGTCGCTGGTGGAGGCTGGATGAGGAAACGGAGGACCAGGATATCTGGTGCAAAATTGGAAAGACCTATGTCTAACAGCGGACTGCGATAGGTTGAAGAGAGAGATATCGAGGTGTTAAAATGTCTCCCCAACAGAGCGACAATGACAGTTCAGATCCAAGATCATCGGACAAGACCCATCCATTTGCATTGCGGAGTAGTGAGACACTCTGTCTTAATTCGCGACGCATATCGTCGGATGTGATATTCCCGATACAAGTTTCGAACGCATTAGAGGATATCTTTAACACCCTATACTGGACTGACTTAATAAAGCGTCAACGATAGAGGTTATATTTCTCATCTATGTTATGCTGACGATATCGTCATCGTGGCGGAGTCCTCGGATATCATAAATGAAGTCCTTCTCGAGGTTGTGCAAGAATATAATACGTTTATTTGGGCCAAACCATCCAATTTTGCCATCATATTTTTTGAGAAGGAAGCTAGTAGCTATACGTTAAGTCTTCACGTCAAAAGTTCCGTATTGTTTAAAGATAAAAATCTTTGAGCAATGCGTTTTACCTTAGGGTTAGTAATATAGGCACTTGAGACATGGATAATGACTACAGAATTAGTTTACAAGTTTAAAGTTACTCAACGGCCATTGGAGCGAGCTTTTCTTGGGAGAGAGACCTACTCTCTCCTAGCTAGTTTCTTAAATCAGAAATAATGTTATGCGTAAGAGAACAAAAATTACAGACATAACTCGCCGGATTAGCAGGATGAAAAGGCCGTGGGCCGGTCACGTGTGTCCCAAAACCGATGGACATTGGAGCAGGCGAGATAGGGAATGGCGACCGCTTCTTGGCAAGCGTAGGACGCCCTTCGGCCCGATGTACCGACGACTGGCGAAAGATTGGTTGTAAAGATCAGATGACGAAACCGGAGGACCAGGATATCTAGCGAAAAATGGGGGAGACCTATATCTAGCAGTGGACTGCAATTGGTTGAAGAGAATTATAGGTAACCATCATCATTAGCATCATCCTACTCTTGCTAAGACGCGGTCTCCGCCCCCGAATACGGCTCCAACGGCTATCGTTTCTGCGACATACGTGACCAGCCCACTGCCACTTCTACTTGCTGATCCGGCGGGCTAGGCTATGTAGGTAACTTTAGTTCTCTTACGGATAAAATCATTTTTGATCATATCCATAAGAGAGACCCCGAGCATAGCTCGATCGCTCGTTTAGTGACTTTGAACTTGTGAACCAATCTCGCAGTCAGTGTCCATGTCTCAGCTGCGTATGTAAGCAATTGATCCCGTACATCATTGTTATATGGGGGATGAAGTTCTGGCCTGCAATGTCATAAGCAAACTCCAGTTTGTCCAAAAAATCTCACATTGTTACTTTCACTATACGGCCTCGGCCCACGGCGCCAAGATTACCACTAGTTAACAAACCAGCTGAGTTTATAAGCTATTTTTTTACCATAACCAATAATTAGTGTAAATAAAAAGTCGAATTATAAAAATTAGTTGACTCACTTTAGCTGCCATTGTTACTAATGTGCTTGTCGTGGTTTGACTGTGACATTGTCCTGGGCCCGACACTTTTTATATGTGTATGTGTCGCCTGCAGGGATGGTGACACGGCCGCCCGCGGCGGTTGTGCTCCAATTAAACCTTAAATTGATTGCGAGGTTAAGGTCGTGATTTCGGCGACTACTTCGCTACTCACGCAAAACTCAATAAAACGGTTCAATATATTTAACTCAATGATTTTACATCATTGAGTTAAATATATTGAACCGTTTTATTCGTATTCGTATAGATTCGTGATATGCTCACAAAACAACTGAAAAAAGTGTTCCCAAGCAGGAACAGCACACATACAAATATTTCGGATGAGCGTACCTACATTTACCTAGACAAAGAGTCTACAACTATATTCTCTTTGGCGGTTCGTTTTTGAGGCATGGGTGGCATATCTACCTTTATATATACAGAATATCAGAATATTGAATTAACTGCGAAATTTTTACATGATAACACTATTAAAATGTATTCCTTCAATTGGCTGAACCTGTACGGTATGAATAAATGAGTGATGCGTATCCACATTATAATGACTTGTTATACTGAATTAATCACCAGTATACTCCTTTAACGACTAGCTGCAGGGAAACGGCCTTTCCTCACAACAAAGCTATGGGGAGATTTGTCCGTAACCCACCACGTGAACCCAATGCGGATAGGTTAACGACTACTATCCTATGAATGTAGCTGGGACTGACGGCTGAGCATACCCTCCGAAGCACTGACTCATCTTTATTTTTGGACCAACAGGTAATTCAGCCTGTAATGTCATAACCAAACCAGAAAGAAAAATACCGAGAAAAGTTTTTTACCTAGCTACAGTGTGACAGAAGTGTACACAGAAGTGCAAGACACTTCTACTTTTCGGTACAATTTCTCGCACTGAGGTGAATGGCTCCCTAAATGAGTCTGTATCGAGCAAAATAACTCTAAACAGCACCCTCGACAAATTAGCAGTATTAACTGTATACTTAATTGAAGTGCTTTTATGAAGGTTGTTAAAAATAAAGAATCAATCTTGCATTTTTAAAAACGATTAATACTCGTTAGAAAATAAATTGAAAATTTAAAGTAGGTCACTTCAAGAAATAATAAGCTACCTAAGTATTATTGCAACGAAGTGGACTTATGTGTTTATAATTATTATTGGTTGTGATTCGAAATGGGAGATAATTATATGCTTTGACCTCCGACGTCTCAAAAATAATCGATCCGGTCACAGGACATGTCAGAGTATGGCACAATCTGTAGCATTGATCGTATGACGCGTGACGCACCCTCAATCTGCATTTTTTGCATACCTACCCAAGATAACAGGCTCACCTTATTGAAATGTTTCATTAATTATAACAAACTGTATTGGAAACAAATAGGTATGTATTTTTTGTTTAAATTAAATAAATTTTTATACAAGTGAGTTCAGCCTTCAGGATAGGTTGAAAAGCCGTAAAAGTTTTCTCAAATGTGAGACACCATAGATCCGAAAACCGAGAGATTGCATCTTTGGCGTGGGATGGTTACTTTGCGGGATTCTTTTATCCCCCTTGATGAGAGAGTTCGCCCTGGAGACGGATTGTCTTAGCTGATCTGGAAGTTTTTGAATAGGTTTCGGACTTTGGCAGGTTGGAGTAGGGACAATTTGGCCAGATGGAGATTTTCAGGTGGTCTCGATTTTGATTGTCTTTGTAGAGCAATCTAAAAATTGGTTCACCTTATGACACGTCCTGCTCCTGTTACTGATCTCAGCAGCATCTAATACAGCTGCAGCTACATCGATACTCTAATCAGAATAAGTAATATGCTCGTTCTACTCGTGGGTACTTGAGCTATGATGATACACTGCCCTTCATATTTTATGAACTAGTTAAATCAAAATGTGTCATGTCAATATGGTGGCGGCAGAGTAGAATACAATTGCCACCACCCTACACATTTTTTGTCTATTATAATTTTTTTCTTTCTTTCTATAAGCACAATTCTTAAAACAGGAATGGAAACGGAAAGGAGAGATTGAGCTACCCCTGTAGACGACTTTCTATTCGGCATCACACATTTAAAAATACAAGCATATTTTTAAACAACAAATGTACCTTTATATTAGCCATAGCATTTATTTAATCTGTGCCATGGATAATGAACCGTTGTATGTTAATATTTAAACGTTTGCGATTTGCTTTTCTTATATTGCGTGTTGAAGGCAAACACACATTCAAATTTATTGGGCCAGAAAGCAGCCACAGCGGCCGCATTATCAGACACTATCATTAGATCTCGCGTGCAGCACAAAGGCACGCCGGGCACGATGTCAGATGGGACATCATTTGGGCTGAACCACAAAGGAAATATATGACCTGACCAACCAAACACCCTTCTAGCCTAATTTTCCCTGCTGCAGTCAGCCGGCTTCCAAAGCAAAGACCTCCTGATCGGTCACGGCAGCTCATGCCCAGGCGGTAAACTTTCTGAGAGGGGGACGAACAGAACCGGTATAGGTACTCGTAACCTTAGCTCGCCAGAGTTTACGTCTCGCTATCTGTATAAAGCTGTTACAACTTTTTAATTTCTGAGCAACGGAAATGTTACTGAACATTGGGCGCCACAAGTCACTATCCATCTTAAATCTTTCAAGAGATCTAGCAATATATTTGCAAATCTCTCTATTTTTTATGATTCGATTTATTTATGAGATTTATCTCGCATGTCTTAAATGAGCCAAATATGACCATGTTTCTGTAAAATAGTTTTGGCGCTATGTGGTGGTTAAAAGTTAGTGGCTCCGAATGGTTAATGTAGTCCAGTCAACCGGACTACTGCTAGAGGATGTATTACACTCGGTGCTGTTCCCCAATTCTGTTACTTGGACGTTGGTTTGACACGTGATCACAGAGATCCGAATATACGAAATTTGTGCACGTGATTGTATGTTTTCCTTTGAAGTAGCTCAGGCTCCGCAGTAACAAAATGAATTCTCGCTAATATTAATTGATATAATAGAATCTTTATTATGTAGGTGTAAAAATAAATTAAAATAAAACTGGTTTTAGTATTACAAGTAATTTACTAGCACATTTCAATAAATAACAGCTTGACTACTTAACGATTAATACTTTAGTGATGGTAGGAAATAACAGGGGAAGAGTAGCTGACATGGGCAAGGGGAGCGCTGTACGCCACTTTGGCTACGGGAGCGGCATAGGCGAGCTTGGCGATGGGTGAGGCGTAGGAGACAGGAGAGGAGTAGGCCACCTTGGCGACGGGCGCGGAGTACACGGGCGCAGAGTAGGAGACGGGTGCGGAGTAAGCCACCTTTGCGACGGGAGCAGCGTACGCCACCTTGGCGATGGGCGCGGCGTAGGCGAGCTTGGCGACGGGCGCGGCGTAGGCGAGCTTGGCGATGGGCGCCTCGGTGGGGTGTCCCTCGTAGCGTACGACGGCGTTGAAGCCGTGCTCCTTGTCGGCGGAGTAGTCGACGATGCGCTGCACGCCGTCGGGCTGCAGCAGCGAGTAGGAGCCGTGCACGGCGTCGCCGGCGCGCGCCTCCTGCTGCTGCTTCACGTCGCCGCTGTGCGCGTCGTGCACCGAGTACGAGAACTCGTAGTGCGCGGGCGCCTCCTGCTCCACGTACGCCACCTTACCCACCGGCACCAGCGGCACCGCCGACGCTGCCACTGCCAGGGATACCAGGGCGAAGAACTGAAATAAAATTAAATATGATATAATAAGGAGCTTATAAATCCATGTTTTAGGTTCCTGGCCCTTAAAAGTTTACTGTATTTACTTACTTTTGCTGCCATTGTTGTTGTTAAAGTGCTTGTCAAAAATTGACTGTGATTATGTACAAATCGCGACACTTTTTATACGAATAACGGCGCACCTGAAGGGTGGTGACACACGATTTGATCGAGGCTGTTGACCGTGCTCGAAATAGGCTCAAAACTAATTGCGAGGTGAAGGCCACGATTCGCGAGAAATGCTGTATACGTCGGTCGATCCCATTCATTGAGCTAATGAAATCGTTTGTAAATAATACATAATACATGTACCTACAATGTACCGCTAAATACTTATAGCCAGAAACTCCTTTTGTAAGACGTGAAACAATGGGGTAAAAAGATATTTTTATAAAAAAAACCGACTTCAAATTATAAAGCTAACAAAAATTTCTCATAATTTTGTTCGGTGTCAAAGTCTACCTATATTATAAAGCAGAAGAGTTTTTTTGGCACCAACATCAAAATTATAAAAAAATATTTTCAGCTTTTTAGCCTCGATTTCTCTGGTCTCCATCATCAGACCTGACATCCTTAAAATGGGACCACCTCGGAACTATTCTCTTTCTAATAAAAAAGGATCATCAAAATCGGTTCGGAAACGACAGAAGATGGATATTTTCGCGAACAAACATAAAAAATCATATATACGTCGATTAAAAAGCAGCAAATCCATATATTTTTTCGATTTTATCAGCCCCATAGTTAAGAAATTAGAGGACACACACACTTTTTTCAACTTTGGAAGTGTCTCTCGCTCAAACTATTCAATTTATAAAAAAAATGATATTGGAAACCTCAATACCATTTGTTAAGATCTACACATTGATACCCCATACGTGGGGGTACCATAAAAAAAGCTTTTGAGTTTCAGTTTAATGTATGGGGAACCCCAAAATATTTTTTTTTTCAAGTTTCTTATTAAAACCTAATAGCGGTTCACAGAATACACATATACGTACAAAGTTTGAATAGTGTAGTGCTTATAGTTTCGGAGAAAAAAGGGGTTGTGATATTCGGACGGACAGACAGACAGACTTGACGAATCGAAGTTTTTTGCCATTTGGCTACGGAACCTTAGAACAGGCTTACATAGTGTGGAACGCATGTAAAAATTAGAAATTGTGGCAAATTTTGTCTCCAAAAATGCAAAAAAGAAAAATTTCTTACCACTTATTTATGTTGTTATGGGCACTAACATATTATTAACAAAAATCTAATTCACTACTTATATATAGCTTTGTCATTTTATCAATACATTTAGTATATGTATTGAAAAGAACCTCTCTGCTCTCAAACTTGTTTTGTAAATTAACTAACTCCGATATGTTTGTATATTTTGTGATTGTGGACGTTTTGATGCATGTATATTTTTATAACGCAAGTGAAATCATCAGATGAATATAAAATCATCATCATCACTCATCAAGTGGAAGCCTCGATTGAGTTGTCTAAGTAAGTACCACCACCGCAGTGCCAGATATCATCCTGTCAAATAGAAGTGTGTTGCACTTGTGTTTCGGGATGAGGGCACTGTAGCTTGTGAAATTACCGGGGAAGAGTATAAAAGACATCTGTTGTCTGGGGTGATGGGCTTTAATGGAGAATAATAACTGTCGATTAGTTGTTTTTCTCATGCCGCTCTGTCATGACCAGTCGTACCATTTAGCATCAGGTGAGCGTCCTGGCCGGCCTGTACACTTTGTAACATTAAAAAAAGGTATCAAATACCTTAAATTTTACTTCGGTTAAAGAACCTGAAGAACAACGACTTCCTTATTCACTTAACAGTTATCACAGCGTATGAAACCCAAATTCTAAATTTGTATAAGGTATTTTTGGTGACTAGTCTGAATATTCTCTGTATAGGAATGTAGAGCGTCGGTGGCTCAGTGGTGTGGACTGTCGCTTTCCTACCGGGAGGGCTGAGGTTCAAATCCCGACACGTACCAATGTATTTTCGAATTTTCGAAAAATATATGTACGTTATCCGACGCTCTTACGGTGAAGGAAAACATCGTGAGGAAACCTTCATGCACGCCTGCGAAGAGATTCGAAGGTTGTGTGTGAAGTCGTCCAATCCGCACTGGGCCCGCGTAGACGACTAAGGCCTAATCACCCTATACGGGTAGGCTCGTGCCCCTCGGTGGGGACGTTTAATGAGCTGATGATGATGATGAGGAATGTATATAATTTTAATAGACAGTACTTATACATTTATTGTATTATGGAAACGAGCATATTCTAAGTAAGTAGATATACTAAATCTAGTTCATACTCTACAAGTTTTGTAAGAAGATGTTCGAGCAATAACGGTTAATGGCGGAATTACAATGTAACACAAATGTCATGTATATTAACTATTTAGCACTACGAGCTGATAATGGATTGAGTAGCTATAATTCTGATAAAGAGCCTGTCCCCAGGCATTCTAACTAGCTATTAAATAAGCAATGGAATGGTAAAGAACTAAGGTGAAAGTTAAAATTTAAGAAGAAAAAACAATATTTCTTACATATTCAATAATTTATTTAACCAACTATTCTTGTAAATAAATAAATATTGTTATCACAGATTAATGGTGGTAGGAGATGGCAGGGGAGGAGAAGGTGACATGGGCAAGGGGAGCGCTGTACGCCACTTTGGCAACGGGAGCGGCGTAGGAGAGCTTGGCGATGGGTGCGGCGTAGGAGACAGGAGAGGAGTAGGCCACCTTGGCGACGGGCGCGGAGTAGACGGGCGCAGAGTAGGAGACGGGTGCGGAGTAAGCCACCTTAGCGACGGGAGGCGTACCACCTTGGCGATGGGCGCGGCGTAGGCGAGCTTAGGCGACGGGCGTCGGCGACGGCGTAGGCGAGCTTGGCGACGGGGCCTCGGTGGGTGTCCCTCGTAGCGTACGACGGCGTTGAAGCCGTGCTCCTTGTCGGCGGAGTAGTCGACGATGCGCTGCACGCCGTCGGGCTGCAGCAGCGAGTAGGAGCCGTGCACGGCGTCGCCGGCGCGCGCCTCCTGCTGCTGCTTCACGTCGCCGCTGTGCGCGTCGTGCACCGAGTACGAGAACTCGTAGTGCGCGGGGCCTCCTGCTCCACGTACGCCACCTTACCCACCGGCACCAGAGGCACCGCCGACGCCGCCACGGCCAGCGATACTAGCGCGAAGAACTGAAAACATGATATTTTTAGTCTTGTGTTCATTTATAGGAATATTTAATAAATTAAAATGAGTCTATGCTATAATAATACAGTTAGTACCTATATAATGTTGAGTATTAAATAAAATAAAGGTTTATTACAAATATGCTTGTTTAAGTAATCAAAATGTTAATAATGAACTACGACTGAACTTACTTTAGCTGCCATTGTTATCAATGTAATGGTCAAAGTTCGACTGCACTCTACATACCAACCATAAGACTATTTATACCAATGTTTTTGACAACTAGAGGGTTGGATACTTGATTTGCCCGCAGCTACCGCGCGTACTCCAATTAGGTTAAACATGATTGAGAGGTAAAGGTCGCAATTCGATGGCCATGGCTGACACCAGTTGTTACGCACAATCCTGTCGTCAATCAAGTGAAATGCTTATTATTACGAGTATATTAAGATTTAAAGATAATTATTGTATTGAGGCATAAAGGCTCCTTAGCAACTTGCGTATTTAGTTGATGATCTCGCAGGTTAATCTATCCCAATGTCGTCGGACAGACAGACAGACAGACTTGACGAATCTATAAGGGTTCCGTTTTTTGCCATTTGGCTACGGAACCCTAAAAAGGAAAATAAATAACTGAAACAGGCAGATAAAGTGCGCATTAATGTATAAGCTTAGTATGTTACGATATCTTGAACAAATATAAATACAATAAAAATACATATTTAATAAACTTCCATCCCCTATACAAGAACTACAAACACAAACATACAATAAAAACAGAACATTACAATACACATACAAATCAGAACAAAATAATTATATTTATACTCTTATATGTTTCCAAAGAAAAAAAACAAAATAAATATATATACATTATATAAAATAAATTGATATATCAACTAGAATTATAAAATTCCTTGACACGTTTTTTAAAAATGGAAACACTAGGGCTGTCACAAATCTTAGCGGAAAGAGAGTTCCACAACCTAACTACATGAACAGAGAATTAATAGGAAAGGAAGTCAGACTTATGTGGTGGAGAAGCAAGCATAGATTTTAAGTGAGACCTTATTTTGGATGCTATTTTGATTTTTTTATACTTGTGATGTACCTATTAGTCTGGGTGTTTTCTATGTATTATGTATCTATGTTTATCTGCTACTTAGTTTGGGGCTAGATAGCGCTGTGTTAATCATCATCAGCTCATTAAATGTCCCCACCAAGGGGCACGGCCTTCCCGTAAAGGATGTATAGGCCCTAGTCGTCCATGCAGTCCCAGTGCGGATTGGCCAACTTCACGAATAACCTTTAAATTTCTTCGTAGGCGTGCGCAGGTTTCCTCACGATGTTTTCCTTCACCGTAAGAGCGTCGTATAAATGTAGGTATAATATCGAAAATTCAAATAGACATTAGTACATGGCAGGTTTTGAACCTATACCCTCCAGATCGAAAGCCAACAGTCCACACCAATGAGCCACCGGAGCCTTCATGTCACGTATGTCAGTGGATATTGATTTACTATTACATAAACCTTATTAAAAAAACCTACTGCAGTAGTCGAGTAAAAACATATACAATCTTATTCTAAGGATTGTGGAATTGTACATACAGTGGGTCAATTAATTTTCTTTCGAGTATGAGTAGCCGATCCATATCAATTGTATTTATTAATATGTAATTGGCAAATACTTAATTACTACTATCGCAATACATATCTATACATATATATAAAGCTGAAGAGTATGTTTGAACGCGCTTATCTCAGGAACTACTGGTTCAATTTGAAAAAGTGTTAGATAGCTTATATATCGAGGAAGGCTATAGGCTATATATCATCACGCTACGAGCAACAGAAGCGGAGCAGTTATAAAGAATGTTTCAAAAATCGGGGGTATATTTTCATACTTGGAGCTTCCGCTGCGTACGCTGCGTAAACGGTTAAAGTTTCGCAAAAGTTATGTATGAGAGTATTGTTCCCCTTTTAAAGGTCTACAAAAATGTCCACGACAGCATATGTCTATCTTTTAAGGTTAGCTCCCTATAACATATTATATGCTATTTTTTTTTCTTCTGAAATAATGCATCATCTATCTAATGCTCTGCTATCGCCGCAATCAATGATGATTTGAATGAAGTTAGTACTTAGGATTAAGCAACAGCCCAAAGGAACTGGCCCAAGAAGTCCCCAGGTGATGATCATAGGTGGTAGACGCTTGCGTAACACGTTGAATTTGTCTTGTGTTTCTCCTGTTTGTTTTAATGGCGTTCTGATTCCATTTTCGGAGTCAGCTAAAAATCTTGGGCTCATCATTGATTCCCACCTCGACTGGAGTTGTCAATTAAATGATGTCAGCCGGAAAATACATTTTTCCTTGCACTCTCTAAAATTGCTCCAAAACTTCTTACCGAGGTCAACTAAAATCGCTCTTTCCCAATCTCTTTTACAGCCTTTACTCGAATACGCTGATGTATGCTATCTCGATGCCACAGAGGAGCAGTTGAATAAGTCTACAAAACCTTTTCATCCGATTTATTTTTGGGCTTAAGAAGTATGACCATGTTTCGCAGTATCGGTCTGAGCTTGGATGGCTTCCTATTCGACTTCGTAGGAATTCTCATATTCTCTGTTTTCTTTACGACGTTATTTTTAATCCTTCCTATCCCACGTACTAAAAGTCTCGTTTTTCTTTTACTCGTAATACTGAAGATTCTTGCAGGTCTCACTTAAAATCTATGCTTGCTTCTCCACCGCATACGAAGAAATTCAAAGGTTGTTCGTGAAGTTGGCCAATCCGCACTGGGACTGCATGGACGACTAGGGCCTATACATCCTTTACGGGAAGGCCGTGCCCCTTGGTTGGGGACATTTAATGAGCTGATGATGATTAACACAGCGCCATCTAGCCCCAAACTAAGTAGCAGATAAACATAGATACATAATACATTTTTAGTACTTATACATAGAAAACACCCAGACTAATAGGTACATCACAAGTACAAACAAATCAAAATTGCAGATTTTGAATGCTATTTTGTAAGTTTGAAAAAATAAATCTTTGCCAATCCCATCGAGTAGGGTATCGTTGAATAGGTCTTGCAAAAATACAATAAATATGTTAAAACCGTTTTTCTATACAATCTTTCGTGTACGAAATATTAAGCTTGGACGTTGTTTTGCTATATAAATTATAACTAGGAAATTTATAGTGTAGAAAAAGATAACTGACTTTTTGTAAGTAGGTAAGGATGATGTAAATGAGTAAGTAAACGAGGCATGGAGAGCTGCGGAAGAGCTCGCGTTTGCGCCGGTACTGGTCGACAGGGTAGGCGGGTGCGTGCCTATTGTGAATATCACCATTGCACCCGTGCGAAGCATGGGCGGGTCGCTAGTCGTAAATAAAGTAAAAACAAAAGTAAAGGGCTTAATAAATTATTTTATTAATTATAATAACTTAAACCATCAATAACAATCTAGTGGTGGTATGAGACAACGGGGGAGGAGTAGGTGACGTGGGCAAGGGGTGCGCTGTACGCCACCTTAGCAACAGGAGCGGCGTAGGCGAGCTTGGCGACGGGCGCGGCGTAAGCCACCTTGGCCACGGGAGCGGCGTAGGACACGGGAGCGGCATAGGACACGGGAGTGGCGTAAGCCACCTTGGCTAATGGGGCGGAGTAAGCCACCTTAGCGACGGGCGCGGCGTACGCCACCTTAGCGACGGGAGCGGCGTAGGCGAGCTTGGCTACGGGCGCGGCGTAGGCGAGCTTGGCGACGGGTGCCTCAGTGGGGTGTCCCTCGTAGCGTACGACGGCGTTGAAGCCGTGCTCCTTGTCGGCGGAGTAGTCGACGATGCGCTGCACGCCGTCGGGCTGCAGCAGCGAGTAGGAGCCGTGCACGGCGTCGCCGGCGCGCGCCTCCTGCTGCTGCTTCACGTCGCCGCTGTGCGCGTCGTGCACCGAGTACGAGAACTCGTAGTGCGCGGGCGCCTCCTGCTCCACGTACGCCACCTTACCCACCGGCACCAGCGGCACCGCCGACGCCGCCACGGCCAGGGATACCAGCGCGAAGAACTGAAAATATTAATAGACTTTAACTATCTTCGTATACATTTTTATTAATATTTGATTTAAACAATCGCAGTTCACTGTTGACATTCACATTAGTGTCTCTATTGTGCATCAAAAAGGTAATGTCTACCGACGTTCCTAAAATTTTTATCAATAAATAAGTACTTATTTCAATCAAAGAAGACTTGTTTATTTGAATATCTCAACGTTAGTGAATCTAAGTTCTCCACTTACATTAGCTGCCATTGTCGTTGTTAGTCGAAATTAGACTGTGACAATGTGTGTAAGGCGACAGGTTATATACAGATTCGATCACTTGCAGGGTTGGTGACACACGGCTTGCCCGCGGCTGCATGCTGTACTCCAATTAAACCACCAACTGATTGAGAGGTGAAGGTCGCGATTACGGCGGTCGTGACACGGCGCCGGTTGAGCCGGTCGCGCCCAAACACACCGTGCGCGATGTGATGTAACAGCAGTGTACGTTAGATTGTTTCACACCTGTTGCATATTTTATGTCAGGAATTTCTATCGTATATATACCATTGCCATTTCTAAAATCATATGTGTGCATTGCGGACGTGGCTACCCTCAATGTTTAGCGAGATTGATTCTTCCCGCAGAGTACTTTGGGGCGATTGTGCCGTAACCCTCGACGGAACGTGTTAGGCGCCAAGTCTTAGAGTTACCGCCCTAAATATCTTTAGACTATCAACGTATTTATATTACATAAATAATATATGCATTAGCATAGTAATGTTTGTAAATGATAATCAATCTTCTGTGTCACTTGAGCACTGATTTGGACTAAAAGAAATCATTATTTTATCCATATCCTTACTCTTTTACTAACATACCAGGCACTTATAATAAACTACGGGGCGATCATATTATTATCAATTTTAGATCTGCCTCTCAAGAAGATTTCTTAGATAGACAAATTCAATTTATCACAATATCTTGTTAAGTTACAACAGCTTTCTCATGCTGTTCAAGGATAGTTTATTAATGTTAAATGCAATAAATAAAAACCTACCTAATTATTTTGTTGATAACGTATCTCTAGTACCTACTTGTTGTCAATTAATAAATTGATCCGGTCTTAATTTCTCAATCAATGTAACAATTCCTTTGCTGAACATTTCGCGATCTCATGCGTGAGATTCCTTTCGAAAACAACAACTTTTTTACGTTTATATTAAATTTGTTACCTCTTGCTTTGCTTGAAAATATATTAATGTTCACAAAGACGATGTTTTTGCAATGCACGAGTACGAATTTCTTATTATGAACGTTATACTCACGCGTTATTGATAAAATCTGAGTTTTAATTTATTAAACGATGTTTGTTGATCATATTCTTGTTCGAAATCGTCTAAAAAAATTGTAGTCGTGTTGCAAAAGCAAGCAAATTGAAATTTTAATGACCAATTTGGTTTAAAGTTTGAAAAGTCACTATTGAAACCAATCAGTAGAACGCATTTGAGGGTAAGAAATGTCTGTTTTTATTGTTCTTGGTGTTAACTACGTATTTGTTGCATAAATGATTTTTTCTCATAGATTTTGAATTTTGCAGCACTAAGTCTATGGTTCCGATGTATGTTTTTAAATGCGTGCACGTTTATTATGTTTCAGAAGATAGAATATTTTGTCTATGCATTATTTTGGATAATTTTGTCTTTTTATTATTTTGGATAGGGAGGTTAGTTCAGTGCTTAGTTGTAAACTTTTGATAAGAGCCTGCGAATTATCTGGTAAAAGGTAACCGCCGCTTATGACGATGGAACTATCTGTCATCTCTGGGCTCGATCTATCCTGATCTGACCTAAACTTGAAAGAAACTTAAGAATTACTGTAGCGCCAGTGGCTCTAATTTGACCGAGAGTTTGGAATCACCAACAACTCGAAAAGTTCGTCTTTGCAAGGCCAGTAGGTCGAGTTGGTATTGACTTTATCCAAATTCTCCTATTGTTTTAAAACCCACTTGCGTTCAATAAATGTACATCTATAAGTCACATAAAAACGTCTATAAGACCTGAAAAAATTACATGAGTACTTTGACGGGATAACACTCGTGAGGCAAATATTTGATGTCTTGGGAGAGCACATGAGATGGTGTTGGAGATTTAGCATCATCAGCCTATAACGGCCTATTGCTAGGCACAGGCCTTCCTGCACAGCATTGTTATGGGGAGATTGAACCGTTACCCACCACAAGAGCGTAATTTTTTATTTTGTATTGAGCTTTGGTGTTTATAAAAGCTCATTGAAAATTATTGTCTTAGATAAAACTTAGAATTTATTCTTTACCCCTTAGTGGATGACTTAGGTAACAGCCTTCCACTAATATCCTTCATTTGTTTCTAGAATCAGCTTCAATTGTTTATGGTGAGATTGTTCAGTTAAAAGCACACTATAGCACCTACGAATGAATTGCTTCACAGTGGATTATTTTTCCAACTGCTAGGTATGGTTTGTGCAAGCATTGCTAAGAACCAGGATAATGATCTTTGCTATTTGTCTATGATCAATACATATTGACCTAGGTTTAAGAATTTTTTTGATAACTTTCTAAAAAAACAATATAGTAATCAGACAGAGTTTCTTGAAGTCGAAAGGTTTAGGATTTTCAATCAAATAAGACGAAGCCTTAACAGATCAAATAATTTATTTTGGTAACTATTCATTTGAATAAATAACTAGACTCACTAAATTTAATACGTTTTAGTGGTGGTAGGAGACGGCAGGCGAAGCGAAGCTGACGTGACCTAGGGGAGCGCTGTACGCAACCTTGGCCACCGGAGCGGCGTAGGACACGGGAGCGGCGTAAGCCACTTTGGCTACGGGAGCAGCGTATGCCACTTTGGCGACTGGCGCGGCGTAGGCGAGCTTGGCGACGGGCGCGGCGTAGGCGAGCTTGGCGACGGGCGCCTCGGTGGGGTGTCCCTCGTAGCGTACGACGGCGTTGAAGCCGTGCTCCTTGTCGGCGGAGTAGTCGACGATGCGCTGCACGCCGTCGGGCTGCAGCAGCGAGTAGGAGCCGTGCACGGCGTCGCCGGCGCGCGCCTCCTGCTGCTGCTTCACGTCGCCGCTGTGCGCGTCGTGCACCGAGTACGAGAACTCGTAGTGCGCGGGCGCCTCCTGCTCCACGTACGCCACCTTACCCACCGGCACCAGAGGCACCGCCGACGCCGCCACGGCCAGGGATACCAACGCGATGAACTGAAATTTAAAAGAAAAATATAAATACTATTGGTGCCAAATGAACAATGTTCCACCTCATCATCAGGTCATATACGTCCTCACTGAGGGGCAAGAGCCTAAACCGTATACCCTTTACAGGCCTTAGCATAAGCTGCCACGATGTTGATCCCTTTGAACGCCTGGAATCTTTCGTTTCTGACGCCTTTAGGTGTCATTGGCGATCAAAGATTTTTTATATTACCAAGGGTACAAGACGGTTAGGACACTTACCTAATGGTTAGTGATACCTAACCAAGACAGAGCGGCTTTGATGGAGACCAACAATTGAAAGACAATTATTATTATCCGTCAACGCTGCACTGCGCCTGACATCCAAGATAACAGATGTTAGTTTTCTTATACCCGGTAAATTTATTAGCTACAGTGTTCTCATCCGGAAATACAGAAGCGAAAAAACTTCAATTTTATGGGACGATAACTGGCTCTGCGGTGGTACCTACTCAGACGACTCAGTACCGAGTCTACTATTCCACCTATTGTTATAATAGTTATTGTATGTTTGCCATTTCTCGAGCTTGTGTATAATTCGGCAACATCCATCATGTGCCCGTAAGTTGGCTAGAGTCTGAGAAGGCTTCAAATTTAAAATCTTACATCCAACCCTTAACGTTAATTAAAAGCTAATTTGTCGTTAATATCAAAACTTACCTTAGCTGCCATTATTGGTTGTGTGATAATCAAAAGTTGACTAATGCATTCCGTGATACTGTGGTTGTTTATATTGTATTATACGCGCCTACGGTCGATAGCTGGTGACAGTATTTAGAAGCCTCAGGCCATGTGACAACCCACCAGGGTCGGATACGCGCTTTGGGTCATGGTACACAGATCTATTGAGATAAACTTAATCCGATACGATATCAACATGATTCGACACGGTTACATTCATGTATTTGTATATTTTCGATTGCGAAAGTTATTTTTACACGTAACGTGTTATTCTAATTAGCGGCTCGTTTATATCTATGGATTTTAAATTTCTAAAGTTTTCAACCCTCTTAATATAGCTAGCTATATGGATAGCTTAGATGGCGCTGTGTGAATGTCAGTGGATATTTCGGTAAAAAAAATGTAATTGTTAAAGATTTTGCTGAAAATTTAAGCCAAATAAGTTTTTTGAGTTCGCCTTTTAACGGAGGTTGCCATTTTCTATAAGAACTCTACACGAATTTAGCCAGCGCAGTGGTTTCCCATTGGCAGTTATCGGTGATAATCTCAATAGCGGAGGCCTTGTCTCTCTTTCCATTAAAAGGATTTTGAATTAAAAGTAACTTTTTTGTTCAAAAAGAACTTTTCTTGCACAA
The DNA here is from genome assembly GCA_019425675.1 of Leucinodes orbonalis. NCBI lineage: Eukaryota > Metazoa > Arthropoda > Insecta > Lepidoptera > Crambidae > Leucinodes > Leucinodes orbonalis. The sequence goes on from PQWD01011351.1 coordinate 92,319, forward strand.
AAAGTACTAAAAGGCACCGTTTTAGAACTTTTCAGATTTCACTTCGATCGTTTTAGGATTGACTCATAATATTCATAATATTATGAGTCAATCCTAAAACGATCAGTCATAATATTATTATGCTTCATAAATTTTTTTGCTTTTCGTATTTACGATATATGTGATAATATTGTTGACTGAACTTAATACAACCTAATTGTAACGGTAACGAATAGCTTACCGTTATTGAGATAGAGTACACTTGTTTATCTGAACTGGATTTTTTAGCTTTCTTTTGATATATATATTTTTAAATGTCTTTGTAATTCTTGTTTCAGTAATGCTGTTCTGTTTTGTTTAGTAAAGTATCTCACTTTAGAAAAAATATTTATGAACATATTACTTACTCATTAATCCATAAAACTTGAATAATAAATATGACAAATGCTGCGGCATGTAAATATAAAGTTGAGACTAGTGTTAAGGCAAGAAATCGCAGTCTTTTCTGAAACATAAATAGATATCCAAACTATTTATAATACATAACAGAGTATATACTGAAATTTTCGTATTTTTGCAACAGTAATTACAACTGGTACTCATCACATTGTTTATTGTGTAATGACAACCTGCAAGCTATAAAATTTTTTTCTCCTTGATGTTGGCTTCGGCCACAATCTTTACTTCTGAAGATCAAAGTCATTTCGGATTGTGAATTTAGAAAGACATAATAATGTTAATAATACCTTTGCTACCATCATATTCAGCTCATTATACGTCCCCACCGAGGGGCACGAGCCTATACGTATAGGGTGTATAGGCCTTAGTTGTCCACACGGGCCCAGTGCGGATTAGCCGACTTCACCCCAAGTGCGCAGGTTTCCTCACGGTGTTTTCCTTTACAGTAAGAGCGTCGGCTAAACAAACATATAATTTTTGAAAATTCGAAAACACATTGGTATGTGGCGAGATATGAACCTGCACTATCCATCCTGAACCATCCAGATTGGAAGGCAACAGTCCAACCATGAGTTCCCGACACTCTTCAAATTTGTTACGATGTGATATATATTAGAACCATTGAGCTTATTGCTTAAAACTATGTGTAACTAGAGGAAAGCTACCTATTTAGGTATATGCTAATATAGCCATGTAACCTTCACCTCCTAGTTGATGGATAGGTGTTAGTAATTAGAGTACATTCAAATGCCTCAGGCGAGACACATGTCACCGGCCAGCCCTGGGGGCGCACGCACTGGCTTGTATATATACTATCACAATTCACATATTGTCACAGTCCCATTTCGACTATCACAAATAAATTAATCATAATGGCTGCCAAAGTAAGTAAATTTTTTATCAAAATATATTTACTCAAATGTCATTAAAATATTATAAATATGATAAACTCCTATACAGAAGGATCGAAGAGTAAGAAGTAAATAAAATGGTTTTCCATCTTTTTCAGTTCTTCGCGCTAGTATCGCTGGCCGTGGCGGCGTCGGCGGTTCCACTGGTGCCGGTGGGTAAGGTGGCGTACGTGGAGCAGGAGGCGCCCGCGCACTACGAGTTCTCGTACTCGGTACACGACGCGCACAGCGGCGACGTGAAGCAGCAACAGGAGGCGCGCGCCGGCGACGCCGTGCACGGCTCCTACTCGCTGCTGCAGCCCGACGGCGTGCAGCGCATCGTCGACTACTCCGCCGACAAGGAGCACGGCTTCAACGCCGTCGTACGCTACGAGGGACACCCCACTGAGGCACCCGTCGCCAAGCTCGCCTACGCCGCGCCCGTAGCCAAGCTCGCCTACGCCGCGCCCATCGCCAAGGTGGCGTACGCCGCGCCCGTCGCCAAGCTCGCCTATGCCGCGCCCGTAGCCAAGCTCGCCTACGCCGCGCCCGTCGCCAAAGTGGCGTACGCTGCTCCCGTAGCCAAAGTGGCTTACGCCGCTCCCGTGTCCTACGCCGCTCCGGTGGCCAAGGTTGCATACAGCGCTCCCCTAGGTCACGTCAGCTTCGCTTCGCCTGCCGTCTCCTACCACCACTAGACTGTTTCTGTTACGATAGATGTTATTATTTATTGACTTTATTAAACAATTAGAAAGTAATTGAGAAAATAAATGAATACAAAGTATTTTTTCTTGTCTTCCTTCTTTTATATTGGTTTGAAAGGTGTCAGTAAAAACTAAGAAAGTTAAAAACCTTTGCTCGATTTTGGAAATCAAAGCATAGTATAAAAAGATCTCAACTAAACATTGTTCATCAATTTATAGGTTTTTGCTACTTTGTGGTAATCAAACATGAAAAATGATTAAAAGGCCTATCGTATCATATTAAACCGTCTCTAAAGACACCAATCAAAAAACGAACTATGTTAAGACTGGTTATTTGAGTAGGTATCTAATTTATTTATTGGTTCCTTTTATTATGATTTATTTATCACTGGAGAAAAGTATACAAAGTATCAGAAATGTTTTAAAAATCAGGCATATAGGGTAAAGGCGGGATAGATGCTTCGGTGGGATAGTTGACTCATTTTCAAAAACCTTACTTCCTAAAGTCGTGACTAAGAAATAGTAGTACAGCTTTAGTCACCCACACCATAATCAGCCAGGGGCTATTAGGCGTTAGGGATGCGTTCCGATCGAATGTGCATTCATTTCTGCGCCGAATACTACAAATACGTCAAACATAGGGGTACCTACATTTTCGCTGTTGTATGTCTTTATACGTAGTCTGCTGATTCATGAAGCAAACGCCGTTTATTTGTAGCTTTTTGGTTAGAAGTCGGTATTTTTTTGTTACAATTTTGAGTGATTCCTAGTAGCAATAGTCACTGGAATAAATATACTGCAATGACGTAGTTGTTTCTCTAAGTCAATTTTAAAATTTCGATTTCTCTGGTCTCCGTTTCGTCAAACCCAAACTTTCTTCTTTTATCTTGACCTCTTTCCAAAAAGTAAAGAATCATCAACATTGGTTGATAATGACGGAGATATCCGCAAACAAACACAAAAAAGGAGACTCCCTCAATTTCTCTGGTCTCCAATATCAGACCCTGACCCTCTTAAAATGGGACCACTTCTGAGGAGAGGCCTACGTTCTCTCTCTTCAATCTATCGAAGTCCACTGCTGGACATGGGTCTCCCCCATTTAGAGTCAGATATCTCGGTCCTCCGCTTCATTCAGTAGTGGACAATTAATGTGGTAATTATGATGATGTAACCCACGTCTTCATGGCATGATGTGACGAGTAATGGTACGTTAAAGGCTGGTTGATCAATTCAAGGTATTATAGAACCAGTAACCATTTTTAAAGACATTATGCGAATTTATCAGATCGCTCATACTGCTGACCACAAATTAAATAATTGATGGTTTTCCTAGATACGAATATGGCACCAACTACCAATAAAATTACATTTAACTTCTTTTTTTTGTATTCCTTTACGTAAACGGGCTTGCGGTGATTCGTTTCGCAGATTTAAGACTCGGTCAAGAGAACTATGTCAGTGTTACAATTCCAGTTGAATTATTTCGGGGAAATGTTAAGGTGGTCGTCATTAATTAACACTTGTACCTTGGCAAAGCCTCGACAATGCTTGTATGGAGTTGTCCTTGCTCAAGTTTATTAGGAAACGACAACGAGTTTTTGCCAATTATGGCTTTTGATTCCGAGTTATTTTTTGTATGCTTTTTTTCAACCGCCTGTTATAGTCTATGGAGAGCCCTCTCGTTGATGTTAGGTGATTCCCTACGCGATAATATTCGGAACGCGGATATCCGTTGGAGAACTAGAGTAACCGACATACATATAGAGTAAGCCTACAGGATAAGCAAGTTGAAGTGGCAATGGGCAGGGTACATAGTGCGTAGAACCGATGGCCGATAGGGCGGAAATGTATTTTATAAAAAAATACTATTATAATTCATTCCTGAGGTAGCTCATAAAGTCTCCGGTATATGTGTGTTATACATATTTTACGGCTTTCATTGTTTGTAATATAATATATTATATGCATTTCTAGTAGCTAACAATTGTACATCCTTTCTTTTACCAATAGTTTTATTGTAAGTAAATTAATCTCAACTTCAAGGACGTCAAAAATAAGGACTTCTATAATTTTCATTACTTGTTTTTATTACATGTGTCACTATAAATTATTGTCTATTGCTACAATTTCAATTGCTTGCAGAAATCTTTTGTAATTATTTCTAGCAACCCACACCTGTTCTTAAGTAATTTTAAACGGTTAACAGAGATAAATACATCAAACCGAATCATTGCATCTTACAAAACTAACTTGACAACATTACTATGGCTAACACTAAATTATGAATAGTTTATATTGGACATTTAATGTGGACCGGTTAACGTCCAGATTAACTTGAACTCTTGCTTTCTTTAGCGTATCGGTGGCTGCATACATATATCAATGTTTGGCCGGTCTGGTTATATTGGATGTTTATTTGGCAGAGAAATTAAAAGTAGTCTGGTAAGTAATGTGACCGAGGCCTTGACCTACATGTGAGTGGAGTTCATACAGTGACTTGTGATTAAGACACAGATAAACATAATGATTGATCTGATGTAGGCACGCGTGTGTAACAAATAGCCTATTGTTAAATCTGTGACATTATCTAGGATATTTAACATTAATAAATTTAGTATCAGTACCTACGTATTAAAATATGTTAAATTAAAAAAACACTTTATGGAGTTTATAGGAGTTAAGTCGCATTTAACTTCGTCGCTCCGTTGTGCCCAAACTATTTATATACTTACACAAATTTTACTTAAATTTGCGTCAATAAATCTGGGAACTGACGCCAGTTTGACGACCCATTTGGTGTTGCGGTTGAGAGGTCGGCTGCAACACCAAGGGTTCCGGGTTCGATCCCCGGGCAGTACAAACATTTGTGTGCATGAACATGTCTGTTTGTAATGGTCTGGGTGTTTTCTATGTATAATATGTATGTATTTACAAAAAAAATGTATATAAGTATATTTATCCGTTGTTTAGTACCCATAATACAGGCTTCACGCTTAACTTGGGACTAGATGGCGCTGTGTGAATGTCAGTGGATATTTATTTATTAAATTATATTTATACAATTTATGTTTAAAATTGTATGACTGAATACCATATGTTTAATGACATTGCAAGTTCACCAAAACAAGTGTAATATCTTTGTCGATTGACATTAATTTCGGCTGTTCATGTTGCATAATATCAAGAAGTCATCATCTCTCCTTCATTTCACCTCACCTTAGTCACAGTGTAGACACACGGGCCCAGTGTGGATTTGACTACTTCCGGCGAATTTGAAGTTACCTCACGATGTTTTACCGGAAGAGCTAGAGTGTCGGATAAACGCACATATAATTTTGAAAATTCGAAAATACATTAGTACGTGGCGGGATTGAATCTGCACCCTCCAGATCGGAGGGACATAGTCCACACCAATAAGCCACCGCTTAAGGTCGATCGATGTTAAGAAGTAATGATATTAAATACGTCTTACCTTATGAGGATGGCTTATAATATTCTTCAACTTGAGATGGATTGTTCTTCAGCTTGTTATTACAAACCTTAGCACAATTATCATTACATGGATGTAATAAGAACATTTAAGTTCAATAAAAAAACAATTCTCGTTTAAGTATTTACGATGCCTTTTCAGAAATTTAAGCATTTTATTCAGTTACATCATTAATTTTACCTGTAATATAGGTCATATAAAGTATAGTACCTAAACCTAGTAAACAGTGGGCCGTTAAGTAATAAAAGCTTTTTACGTTTCGTTAACGAATTGCGTTTAACATAATGACTTAATAAAACTTTAATTGTGACTAATTATTTTCATTGAAGATACTTATCCCTATTCAATTGATGATATATAATTATACATATATGAATTTCCAATCGTATTTTGCTTACGTAAATCAATAGTGTAGCAATTTTAAACTAGAGCAATGGCCAAAAGTAATGGATCAGTACACCATACTTAATTTGTATATGAAGTGGTCACACCTGTTTATATTCATACGGTATGTATTTACGAAAATCTACATGCGTAATGTGGGAATCTTACGGCTAATAAAGGAAATTGGGACATAAATTGGTGGTAATATGTGAGGTCGACTTGTAATCAAGCCTGACATTATGTATCGGATATAATCATTTATATTTAATGGTCGCTAAGGCGATAAATAGCTAATAATGGTAATAAGATGTAGCGACGGCAGATTTGAATACAATGGTCATTTCCCCTTATCGTCCCGCGGGTGATGAGGGAGACGAGTAGAGAACGAAAACTGTGCTAACTTACTCATTACATCTAACCTTTCATGACTGGAAATTGAAATGCTTTCGGTAACGAGGAGCAGGCTCTACGTAAAGCCGTTGATTATAAATTTATTTTTACTGTAAACTTTACACACTATAAAAAAATATCAAAGTGACTTTTTCTTACTCTTTTCAACGTACCGCACATAGACCCTCTATTTTGTAGACATCTCGAAGACTCGGTCTTTAGTCCGAGAAAAGAAGTAGTCTTTTCTTCTTTCACAACATTCTTTGGCAACACTTCCACGGCACATGTGGCAAGTCCACTGCAACATAAAATTGCAAATAATAAATAAATAATGTTACAACTACCTGTTGTTACTACTAACGACGCTATGTCGGCAACTAAGATTGTTTCCGAGAGCTATTAATCTACGACGGTGCCAAGTTTTCAACTTAACCAAAAAACGGGCATAATCGCGATGAGCAGCCCAGTACGACGGACTCTCAAGCGTGCCTTAAATGCCGACATCAGTGTCATTCTAAAGTCAGCTTATTTAGTCATAAATATCAAATAAAAGAATCGTAGACCTTGATACTAAGCGCCAACTCTGTAAAACTCTACCCAAACCCTCTTAATTCCAGTGACTAATTTCACTTGCGCAATTTGCAACCGCACTTTTTAATAAAGTTTGGTTTTGCTAGTCATGTCGAGCTCACATCCAAATTCAGATTTCTTTCTATTTTCTTTAACGATCTATTTAGTGTAATGGTTGAGATGTCGGGGGGTTCCGGGTTCGACAAAGTACAAACACTTGTTTGCATGAAACTGGTGTAGGTGTTTTCTATGTATGTTTTTTCTCAGTTGTTTAGCACTGAAATACAAGCTTCGGGCTTTAATTATTAAATAAAATTTGTTTATTATTATTGTATTTGAAACTTCAGAATATCCATAAACTAGGTAAATATGTCATTACTAAACCATACATCAGTAGACGTCACAGCGCGGGCGCGCGTGCGCCTAATTGTCTAGCGTATCGTTGGAGCACGCTTCCCTCTTGGTTACGGCTAGTTTGCTATTCTAACATTTCCGAGATATTGCACTGAGTCTTTTTTGCATAAGTAGCCGTTTTTGTTGCTAATGTAATGCATACTTGTATTATATAAGGGCTTAAGCGTCGGTGGCTCATTGGGGTGGACTGTTGTTGTAGAAAAGAAAATTGAAACTAATAAATAAATAAATATCCACTGACATTCACACAGCGCCATCTAGTCCCAAGTTAAGCGAGAAGCCTGCATTATGGTTACTAAACAACGTATAAACATACTTATATACATTTTTTTTTGTAAATATGTATGATATTATACACAGAAAACACCATGGAAAACATAATGGTTCACACATTTGCTTTTATTACTAAAACTATTATTTCTTCTATTATTGCATTACTCTTTGTTAGTTGCTCACAACACTTCATTGAACATTCAACAATTTAACTGCATGAGCCGCGACAAAAGCTCTAATTTGTGCTAAGCGAGGCAAATTGCTGCAAGAAATATTTAACGTTGCTTTATTTAACTGTTGGTATATTCTTTATGCGGGATCGTTTAAAGTTCTAATTTTTATTAAATAAGTAATAATTTAAAGCTTTTTAATATGATTACTTAAAGAAGTTACGTAACGTAATGGCCCAAACATATTTTTTCCTCCCTTTATAGTTATTTCTCGCCTCTTGTAAAGGTCGGCAAAGCATTCGCTGTTTCTTCAAAATGGCGATTGTCCATCGGTGGCGGTGTTAATTTATATAATTGAAAATAATCATGACGGCTGGTGCATACCAAAAATGTGAAAAAGCCGACAAAAATTCAATAGAAAAAACTAAAAAGAAAATGCAGGTAACGTCGCCGGATAGGACTAGCATGTCGAAAGATAGTAATTAATTGCTTGTGTTATCAGCAATTACGTGTAGGCGTGTTGTTACACAGTGGAGCGACGCAATCAAAGCGGCCGCACCTCACCGTAATAAATACTATTACTTTAATTATATTACGACTATCATATATGCAAAAAGATATACCTATATTCTTTATGTTATAAGTGTACAGAACAGTCAGGACGCTTGCCTGATGGTAAGTGATACGCCGAACCATGATAGAGCGGCATTGACACCAACAACTGATGACAGTTATTACCGTCCATCAATCCCGCACTGCGTCCGACACCCGAGACGACAGATGTTAGGTCTCTTATACTTAGTATATTTATTTTATCTGTGCTTATACCCAGCAATTTTACTAGCTCCAGTGCCCTCTTCCAAAAATACAAAAGTGCCTAAACTCCTGTTTCACGGGACGATATCTGTCACGGTGGTACCTACCTAGACGACTCAGTATCGAGTCTACCACCTAGCGAAACAAAGAATATATACAACAACGAAGCCATTTTGTAGCGATTTAATAAAAATTACCACCATTATATTCTATTCAATCAATAGATTACGCTTTATTGTATCTGGAATTCCATAACGAAACGAATTTACTTGTACGATACAAAAATAAAGCGTCCAATTGTACAAATCGCGGCGTTATAAGCAATCTCTTCCAACCAACAACACCCAGCCTAACAGTAAAAGAAGACATTACTGGGCTGGAAGGTGATCCTAACAGAAATAAAATAAAAATTATAGTAGGTAGAAATCTACAAATTCATTGGTTTCATATTTTTACGTCTTAAATATGAGCTATAATTAGTGTTGGTTCATTGGTGTGGGCTGTTGCCTTCCGATCTGGAAGATTCAGATTCAAATCCCGCCAAGTACCAAAGGTGTTTTGTTTTTCGAAATTATATGTACGTTTTTCCGATGCTCTTACGGTGAAGGAAAACATCTCGAGGAAACTTATGCACGACTGCGAAGAGATTCAAAGGATGTGCGTGAAGTTGACCAATTGGCACTGGGCCCGCGTGGACGGCTAAGGCCTATATACACCCTTTACGAGTAGGCTCGTGCTCCTTTCGTTTAAAGAGCTGACATTGTCAGCTCTTTAAACGAAAGGCTCTCATCATTGGATGAGGTAAATAATAATTGGATGAGGTAAATCATCATCAAAAGCTCTCATCATTGGATGAGGTAAATAATAATGATGTATGTTTTACAGCAGCATTTGTTTTTTTTATTTAGTTTGTCTAAATACAATTAGATCTTCTTTTGTTTTTAATAACATTTATGCTCCCGTAAAAATATATCGTCTATATTTAAATTAACTGCGATTTCGTAGGACATTTTAACCTGTCACATACACAACTAGACCAAATCACTTTGATATTAATATTGGTCAACCTGTACCTAGTTATCTCGACATTACCAAGCATGTTAAGCACGATGCAATGATCGAGCCGTCCACTAAACTCCGATGAGTAATCAAGTCTTTGAATGGGTTACATAATTCCGGACCAGTTTAGGCGATCCGGTGCGCACGCGCATGCGATATAAAAGCTTTGCACGCTCCACTTGGGGCACATTAGATATCGATAACGAAAACAAACAACATGGTTGCCAAAGTGAGTTGATAAAAAAAAAAATATTAGCTTATTTTTCAAAAGTGTTTTAGGGATTCGAGTAAGCAGCGATTCGGAATATTTGAATTGGAATCTCAATAATTGTATTTTTAATAGTCTAACTTTGTGATTGAATAGATTATATACTTATAGACTGTGCTTATACTCTCAGCGTTAAAATTAATAACTTGTTGTAGATCGTCACTACATATTTTAAAGGCACATGATTCCTTTGCAAACATATTAAACACTAATATTATGCTTAAAGGAGACTCCGATTGTAAATGTTTAAATATAACTTGTAAATAATTTATTTTTTTTCCAGGTCGCGATCTTTTTCTGCTTCGTAGCCGCCGCAGCGGCAGTCGCCGTGCCGGCCGTGCCAATCGCTAAGTTGGCGTACGCCGAGCCCGAGCCCGAGTACCCCGCCCAGTACGAGTACTCGTACTCTGTACAGGACGAGCACAGCGGCGACATCAAGCAGCAGAAGGAGAACCGTAACGGCGACGCCGTCCACGGGTTCTACTCGCTAGTGCAGCCCGACGGCACTCAGCGCATCGTAGAGTACACCGCCGACAAGGAGCACGGCTTCAACGCCGTTGTTCGCTACGAGGGACAACCCCAGGCGCACGCGCCCGCTCCCCCGAAAGTAGCGTACGCCCCCGCACCCGTCGCCTACGCTCCCGCTCCCGCGAAGATTGCCTACGCCGCCCCTGTCGCCAAGGTCGCGTACGCCGCACCTGCCCGCGAAAGTCGCCTACGCGCCGGCCCCGGTCGCCTTCGCAGCGCCCGCGCAAGCAGCCTACCACGCAGTGCCATCCCAAGTAGCCTACCCCGCACCAGCCCCAGTAGCATACCATCACGCACCCCAGCAAGTGGCTTACCATCACCCAGCACCGGTAGCGTACGCCGCGGCGCCAGTCGCCAAAGTCGCCTACGCTGCGCCTGCTAAAGTGGCCTACGCTGCCCCTCTCGGTCACGTCTCATACGCCTCACCCGCGTTCTCCTACGAACACTAGATCTTAAGTGCCATAATGTTTTTTTTTATTTATTTTGTTAAATACAACCCACACTAAGTGAATTTCGGTCTTTTATTTTCACCGGGGGGGAAAGAATAGAGCAAGGCGTCAAACCGGTATCCGATATCAAAACGCTGCAAACGAAGTTAGAAGGAAGCGTGCGGGTAGTGTCGGGGAATCAATTGAATTATGTAGCATTATGAGGCGAGTGGCTCCGGTTACGCGGCACGTCCGCGCCCCCGCCGGGCACTCTGACGCATTGCTCTTGACACCTATTTATTCGGCTAGTTTAGTTGCGCATCGAGACCGATGTAATTATGCCCCCCGAGACGCCCGAGGGAGGCCCGGGCCCGAGAACTGTCCTGCACTAGCGAAACGCAACTCGGGCGCTCGCGTTAATCATTGCAGGCAAATATAAATTGACAGAAGCGATGGTGAAAGTGGTTGTTACGATCGAGCGAGGGTTTGTTAAACGTGTGATGTGAATATTTGATTTCGTTACGCATCCCGCGCGCTGTGCTGACGTGAAGGGTTGCGGGATGTTTTGTTATCAAAGGGCTCTAGTAATTTGACAACATTTAGATGGGTAGTCGATGAATGGAACACGTTTCCTCTATGCATTTTATTTGAGAACAAGACAATTTTAAGAAATTCCGTATAACACGAAATACTTTGTTTGTTTATGGCTCACTAAGCATGAAGCGCGAAATCGGAATTTCCGCAATAATGTAATAAGTTAACACTATTCTAGCAGACGTACCTACATACGTATACAAGAGACGTGTACGTACGTACTTATGTAACTTTAGCAATAAACTAGTTTACACACAGTAAAAGGGGTCAGGTATTATCAATGAAGCTCTGTTTTGAATATACAAATATTATCAAGCAATACTACGCACAGTTTTTGTGTATCCGGTATGTACTACATTCATAATATGACAACGAATACGAATTGACGACCCATTTGGTGTAGCGGTTGAGACGTCGGCTGCTACACGAAGGGTTCCGGGTTCGATTCCCGGGCAGCACAAACATTTGTGTGCATGAACATGTCTGTTTGTAATGGTCTGGGTGTTGTCTATGTATAATATGTATGTATTTATAAAAATAATGTAAAAAAGTATGTTTATAGGTTGTTTAGTACCCATAAAACAGGCTTCACGCTTAACTTGGGCTAGATGGCGCTGTGTTAATGTCAGTGGATATTTTATATTTAATAGATATATGTTAATCTAGGTACATGGATCTATTAACCGGCGCATCAGATTCACATCTCCAAAAATCGTCTCCTCTAATGACCATCGGTTGTATTACTTAATAATAATAATAATAAACTTTATTGCACAAAAAAAAATACACAATACACAAAGGAACATAACAGTTGTACAACTAAGGCGGTCTTATCGCTATAAAGCAATCTCTTCCAGACAACCTTCATGAGAGGAAATAAATAAAAGTTGTAGAAGAAATGAGTCAAATATTGTGCAAAAACGAAGTTAGAAATAAAGAATAGATAAATACAATCCAATACATACATTATTTATAAGAACAATTTACACAACATACATACTATACAAATAGAGACAGGAAATACTAAATACTAATACTAAATACTTAATTATGTATTTAGTTATGGTGCAATTAAGAGATACGTTATTACTTCAGTACCCAACATAAAATTATAATACCTACAAAATGAATACGAATGATCTTAACAATATACATAGAAAACAAATGAAGTAGCACAGAGTAATGATAGATAACACATCACAAACACAAAATAAATTAATTTAATGAATAAACACTAAAATGCGCACATTTAAATCCCAAGTGATAACAATTTTGTTGGTAAATATTGTTTTTACTCCCGGACGAGGTTTACAATATGACGCGGTAAAGCATTCACTTTGAGCATATTTAATGAGGGGGAATTAATAATTAGCGAGCATTTAATGGTAGTTAAGAATTATTTTTTTGATACTTTACTGACTTAACAGTCTGCTACGGGCTTCTTCACTGCTGTAATTAAGGCCTGTGTGACAATAGGGAAGACTTTTGCCATAATCTTCACGCTTGGCTGCTCGGAATACAACAGTAATCTATATATGATAATGGGCACTTGATTAAAGTCCGGTTTTACATGTCAAAATGGCGAAATTATTAATGTTTTAATAATTAAAGTTTATTTAAGGTTTTAAAGTAATGATAATGAAAATTTAAGTAGCTTTAGATGTATTTTTTTAATATTAAGGACATTGAGTACCGTTTCCTAAGCTCTCTATGAATGGTCCGTTTGCCAATGATTTTCACGATTCATTGATAAAGGGCAATATTATTTCGTGTTTTTAACATTAAACTCACTAAAGGATAACAATTTCAGAATCAAACTCTTCCACAATAACCTCTATGAGACAACCAATAAAAAACATGTAGTTTGTATCGTTCTGTATTTAAACATTTACGTCAAAAATTTCTACAAAAAGACCAAACAAAAAGGTCAAACAGATGTTGTAGTGCCCTTGATTGTCGCGGGGCCCGTAGCATTTGCTACTCTTGCTATATGGCTAATCCGGCACTGTTAACAAATACACTCTCCTTTAAGTCAAAAGAAGCATTTCGTTGACTAGATATTAAATTTTCTTTACCTTTATTATGAAATCGATACTGTGATACATAAATTTAATGTTGCGTGATTGTAAACGTAATTAATATCTATCATAATACTCCACGACAAGCACTTTACTGTCTTCATATTTAATTTACTAGCCTTTAGTAACAGGGCAACAGCCCCTACAAAATGTTTTGATGTAGTTTTTCGCCACAAAGGGTTGTCGCGTTAATCCGTCTATTAAGGGATGAAGGCACCACCCCGCGCCCTGTTTGTGTAATCATTACCCAACCATTACACCGAATGTTGATTTTAATTTCTACTGTTATTGGTTGATACGTTCAATCCTTTCTGGTGAAGCAAAATATGAGGCATAAAAAAATTATTACGCAGTATGCCGACGGCGATAATTCCGTATTTTTAACAGTTACTTAACACATAACATCTACTGTTGATCATACTAGGCTACAATTAGTTCAATTGTGTATGTTTCTCAATGATAGCTTGAGTTGATTCCTGCATAACATTGGGAATCATCTTGATCGCTAAGCTGTTTGATATTTTATTATGATGGTGACATTAGTGGCAATAAATCAATGAATAAAGATGGTAACTTTTGTCATTACAAAAATAAATCACGGCATCAATAGTATTGACTATAATTCTAGAATTTTCTTTTGACATAAAAAAGGTAAGTTACTGTATCCAGGTACTAGTATTTTATATAATGACCGACATCTGTGTCACAAGTGATACACTCGTAATACCGAAGTGACATCAGAGCAGTTGCAAACTTGTCGCATAAAACAAACAATATCAAGTAAAAATAACTGTAACTTGACGTTTTTACGTGGTGGTGGTTGTCTTACTCTTCAAGCTGAAATACGGCTTACTATAAGTTACTGTTTTTGCAAAATAAATAAAGAAGTTCGAATAAAGCAATTCGTATTCTTCTAGGGTTGAGGCTATACCTTTTTACCACTGTATGGGTCTTATGTTGGTAGGTAGTGCGAATCTCATCCGTTATTCCGAAGGATGAACCAAATGGTGATTTAAAGTATCATTAATATCGAAAGGTATAGACTTGGATCTTATTGCACACAGAAAAAATAATATGTACCGCTCGATGAACAGCATAAAATAACTCCCAACAGAAAAATATATTTTCTGTTGTCTTCCCCCTTAAGCATACGAGCGGGTAACGTAAGTTTATTGTACGCAGACACGGTTCTATTTGGTAATTCTGATTTCCAAGTTGAAGAGACCTTATGTAGAACCTGCGCATCAAAAAGGATAAGGGTAAGATGGGTTACACAGTTAGGGTTAGAGTCAGTAGAGACTATGTGTTGTCATTGTAAAATATATATTATTGAAGAGGGGGTTAGGGTTCTTGAGCAGCGGCCATGTAACGAAAATACATACATACATACATATAATAACAAAGGTTGAATCCGAACAAGATGAATAGGTGGCTGTGTGTTGACCTAGGCATGATTCGTCCACGCGAAATATATCAGGGGGCTTCGTTAAGCCGTTGGTGCGGCAGCATGATGATAATGATGATTTCACCCTAAACATCTATTCAAACTAAATTCTTAACCAATGGTATTGCCAGCTACAAAATCCGTGTAGTACGTGTCCGTCAGTGACACCGAAACCGCGCAATGCAATAATGTGCGTTTTTCGAGGACCAAGCGACCATCCGGCGGGCACAATGGTCGGTCGCTACCGCTATTGTCGTAGGAGGTAGAGCTAGTAGACTAGGTGATGTCACTGTAAAATATATCATTATTCCACCTTAAAATAAAATTCTAAAACACTGCATCTCATACAGTAAATAACCAATGACACCACTCGGAATCTTACCTGTATATTATTCCAGCTACCAAAAATCCGCGCAATACGTGTCCGTCAGTGACACCGAAACCGCAACAATGCAATAATGGTGCGTTTTTCGCGACCCGAAGCCGACCATCCGGCGGGCACAATGGCCGGTCGCTGCAATCGTCCACAATTGTCCGGACACGTGCCGGCGCGTGTCGCGTGACGAATTAGCAAAGTCTCCATTGGGACGGGTGCGCTTGCATGTCTTCACGCTTGTCGTACGATTATCAACGATTAACATGACGAATTCGCATGTCTCAATTAGTGGATTTGATTTGATGATTGAGATTATTAGTGATTAGTATTTTTTAAATTATTCACATCACTGCAGACATACTTATATAGTTCGTATGTACCTATATTAAAAAACGAAATAAGGGCAATAGATTAATGGCAAATATATTTAAGATACGAGTATAATCGCTTATACCTAACTACATAACTAAATGTCGAAAACTAGTTCTGGACCTACATGGAAAAAAAATTCTTAGGGATTACTGTATTATTCGCCACAACTACTACAGCTATGTCGTCCCAACTGGACAAAACTGCCCTCAAAACATCTCTTTAATGACTAAATTATTACACTACCACAACAAGCAAAAGGCATAATCTATTGCATTTAGTCAAGTTCATTCCAGCTTAGTCCACAATTATATATACCAATAATAATATAATAATTCATTTATTTCAGTCAACATAACATGGACCAATAATCAAATTACAAAAATAAATAATATACCAATGCACCTTTCACATTTGCAGATATTCGCAACATTTACTCTTGTGGAGTTCCAACTGTAATACCCACTTTCCCCGTCACGCCGGAGGCGAAGGGGGCTCCCGGCTGAGCGGCCGGCCCGGAGGGTGGAGGGAAGCAAGACTACGTCGGAAACAATTAGGCACTGCGCAAGCGCGCGAGCTTCCTGCTCCCCGCTAATTGACGTATCTCTGCGCGCTCAATGCATTCCCATTATAATTGACGTACAAATTGTTGATGCAACAACATGATAACATTGATATTAGATGCAAACGAGGTTAACATTTTTTTTTGACAGTTTTGTGACAGATTATATTTTTACGCTACATGCTGTCATTTAGTAAGACCAACACACATCCCTAATTAAAACATTTGATTATGTGTAAATATTTAGTAGGTTCTTCTTAAGTCTGCTAGCACCATATAATGGAGGCTAGGGCTCATTAGAAAAGAAGAAAAGTATTCATATTCATTTGGAGTATTTTGTTCAAACTCGTCCTTAAAAAAACAAGAATCTATATATCTTCAGAAAATTATTTCATTAATATATACGATTTGTGGAATGAAGTGCCACCCTTGATGCTTGACGTTTGATCATCACAATAATAACATGTTTGTTACCAAAAAGAAATATAGAGTTTGAACTTTATAAATTAAGAAAAAAAGACATGTGACTCCTTACACATTTAGTGAGCAAACTCTCCCGCGTGATTTTTCGCCGCGCCTTTGGACAAGGCGCTCCGCAACCCTTCATTACACAACTAATGACCCCAAACACGTCCCTAGCGCTATTCCCCTGACATCTGCTAGTACGAGACCAAAATCTATTTATTCATATCGTATTGCTAATTTGGGTATTAGGCTGCGCGTTCCGCATTTTATTGAATTATCCATTCCGTTTGCGGGGACGCCGTCCTCTGGGACTGCTAAGACTCTCCCGGCCGTTCTTTTAACGTTTTATTTTGTATTGAGGTATTTTTTTACCAATAGAATCCAATATTTTGTAATATTGCGTCCCGTTACAATTGTTCAGTTGATTTTTTTATTATTGATTTAGTGCCTTAACAATAAAGCAAAAGGCTTTGATGTAGGTAGTTAGTACTCTTAGTACAGCTTAGTATCCAATAGGGTACATAAACTTTAGATTATTTTATCCTAAGGATACCTTATCTGTGATGTTTATTTTAATTAATTAAGGCCGTTTCTTGCAAAACATTAGTGAGTAGTAGAGGTAGTTGATCAGCAGTTTACCTTACATGTGGATGAAGGGCGTTAGTGTACACTACCCTACCCACTGCTCACCGTCTTCTACCAAAATGGCAAGATCATTATGATCGAGACTCATAGGTAACAATAGACGGCTGAAAAACCTGACTACCTACCTACTATGTCAACTGATTGTATGGATTATTTTGTCCCATCTTTAGGTAGTATCTATTGCACTTATTTGTGTGTCTAAATTACTCGTAATTATTTATTATTTTCTATGAAAAGCCTACCCTTACCGTAATGAAATGTAATGACATTACATGAAATTACATTTTTGACTCTAGTTACTGTTAATATAAGGTTGACTATAGATTTGGCACGTGTACTCAACTGCTTCAAAGCATTTATTTAATTCTACAAAAATTACGAATAATTAATAACTCCGACGCACGATTAGTAATTTTTTTCTCACAAAAAGCGATTATTGGCCAATCAGCGTGCCGCGCTAACTGGACCTGCTCACGCGTAAACATTAATAGAGCGTCATTAATTCACGGCATTTAGCTCATAATTGGTGACGTCGAGGACAATGGACGATGAGCATTGAGGGCCACTCAATTATGTGGCATTCAGGAGTGCGCTGTTTGCGGAGCGTCGCGAGTGCTCTCATTGGCTAACCGCCCGCGGACCCTCCCCTAACTTTGCAGAAGCTTCTGTGGATACGTTTTTATGCTGGTATTTTTATGTGACTTTATGTCTTGCGTGCGTGTATAATATGCCAGATTATTTATTCATTGGATTTCTAACACGAGTAAAGTATATTTATATTTTAACAAAAACTTCCTATCATCCTTCTCTCTCTTTCTCTTTACTCCATCGTAGTCCACTGCTGAACATTGGTTTCCCGGACAGAAGTCCCGGTTCTTCCGCTTTTCCCACACATATGAAATTATGTTATCATCATGAATATTAACCTTAAGATAATAAAAACTACATGAGTGTACTCGAAAAAGATGGAAATGTACTTACACATGGGCCTGGATGAAGTGTTAGGATCCTATCTGAGTTCTTATAACCCACAATGGCATTGCTTAATTTGTGCCTAGTTACTGAATGGTTCCACCATGTAAATAAGTGTCTGTATGTTTATATGGTTATTTTTTATACCTACATACAACCATCTTTTATACGCATATTCATCGCTGTAAAATAGCGTCGTATCGCCCCAGGCGCGTTCCTCCGCACGCTCCTGCATTAATGTTATTATTTGGCAACATTTACTAAATAATTTGCTCGTTAAACGTCCGCCGATCCGCGCCCCTATTCCCTAACTACTGTATTGTGCCGATGCGCCCTCCCCCGGGACCTAACGATGGATTCAACCAATACGACTCCGTTAATTACTCTACGTCTTTTGTACGGATATTTGTGGCAACATGTTCTTTGTGCGATATGAAATTAATAACGCTCCTGTTATTGTTCGCAGTCGGATTAGAAAACTATCGCGCGGTTTCAATGAAGACTTACCGATGGTAGTTTGCGGCTGATGAGTTTTCGCTAAGCTTCCGAGGCGAGATTGCTTTTGCTTCCCGACTCGCGTGGATTGGAAATGTGATCTCTTTGTTGATGGAAAATGTATTAAAGTATTATTAGGTAGGGAGTGATGTCGATACATTTTGTTATATGTAATATTTGTTTTTTCTATGTCATTAAGTGAATGGGGCGACTAGTTTGCGCACCCAATGGTAAGTGACTCGCCTGCCCATTACAGATGTAGTTTTGAAGGTAGCCAATGACTGTAGTCTTTCGTTTCTGTAAAAGATGTTAGGCACCTTAGCACCTAGTCGGTACAAACTTTTGTACTGCATCTTGAAAACGGATTAATAAAAGTTTTATTTGGTTTTCAGTAAACTCTTTGACAGCGTTTTCTTGAACATATTAGAAAATATATTCTTTTAATAAATTAAGGCGTCGGTGGCTCAATGGTGTGGACTGTCAACTCCTACCGGAGGGCTGAGATTCAAATCCCGCCACGTACCAATGTGTTTTCGAATTTTCGAAATTATATGTAAGTTACGATACGACGCTCTTACGGTGAAGGAAAACATCGTGTGGAAACCTTCACACACGCCTGCGAAGAGCTTCAAAGGTTGTGCGTGAATTCGTCCAACCCGCATTGGGCCCGCGTGGACGACTAAGGCCTAATCATCCTATCGGGTAGGCTAGCCCTCGATGGGACGTTTAATGAGAATGATGATGATGTGAATGTATTAAGTAGATAAACAGCCAAACCCGATTAATGAATGAATGATCTCCAAAAATAATTGAATGACTGAGTGGTTTGTTCTCTATGGTCGATTATTTGAAAAATGTCAAGTAAATTGTTTGATAATGGTCTCCTAATTCAATAGAATTTATGTGTAAAAAGGGCTGAATTCGTAAATCATGGGTACCGGATATTGACGATAGGAAGATGCATTATGGTCCGTGGGAGTGTACATTTATCTATTAGAGGTGGCACCAACAGCATAAAGCAGTATTTAGACAATGTGACAAGGGCTCTATACAACACTAATCCCAGATTAAGATCGTATCTGGTTCAGTCTCCGTAAACACTTCACGTGCAAACACAATTCAACGTTCAAGAACAGTTATTTTGGACTGTTGAAAAAACACTGTCCACCGTGACTGGCTGACACCGTGTCCGAGACCTGGCGCTTTGTTGGCCAGTACAGTTATTGTTGGCAAAATAAGTGCATTGTTGAAGTGCAAAATCTTCGACAAAAACTTCACACAATGGCCTTGTAATTGAATTACGTCCGCATGGTGGACTGTTGTGGTGTGTTGACGTGTGCGTCCGCTGAAGGCGTCCTCATCATTTCCATACAATTACACATGGGCACAATTTCTCGCAGCTGGCGGCTACTGTTGACTTTTTTTTTGGTATAATTTTATAACAACATAATTTGGAGTTTTGAGCCTTTTTCTTCATATTGATTTGATTGTTACACTGGGTGAAGTAGGTTGAAATGATTAATATAAAGGACCTTTTCTTTTCTTCGACTTGACAACTCACAGGTATATCGTAAATTGTATTATATACGGTATTTTGAAATACAAAACAACACAAGCAGCGCAGTGCAGCCATCCAGCGTAAGTACCTAGATGAAATTACGGGGAAGAGGATTCGGATGTTTGGTAGAAAACTGAGCGTAGAGCTGTATTCACCAGTATACGAAGATGTCTTTAAACAAGGGAGCAAGTAGACATCAGGTACTACTACGAGACATTCAAGAAGAATTGAAAAACACAGCAGACGCCGAAACATTTTGCAAAGCATTTTAATAGTGAAATTCCAATTGTCACTTAATACAACATGTGTGCGAATCACAGGTAAATCACACGTGTAAAAACTAACCACGGCCGCGGGCAGCCGCGTCGACTGAGGGTGATGCAATATTTGCCAATAAAATACATTACGGCCGCGTCCAGTGCACATACCTATTAAACTGCATATATTGTTAATGCGATCTGACGGGTTGATGGCATATTATCAGTTTATAAATAATAGTTGAATGGCGTGGCGGCTATCGAAATGGTTGTTCGCCGGATAGTTGACCGATGAATATGATCTCGAGTATCTCCGGGATTCGGAAAGCTCGTAAGCCCTTGATCCTGGCTTACTAGCCGGGACAAATCAAGATAGTTTTAAGAGGTGGTACTCGTTAATACCCACCGATTCGCATCGTTAATTAGATGTATAGATTAAAAGTTTTATTTGCATCAATGAACACAAACAACAACAAATATAAACATAAATACAGCAAAACATGAGAGCACAGATTAAACTGACAAAGTTTAATAAATTAGAAGCCCGTCGTGATTGTATATGTGACGCAGTAATACAAAAGATCCATATAGCTCATATAAGGTTTACTGAAAGTTGATTTCCAGCTACAATCTATTGGAACTACTCGTATTTGCGATTTCCTATTTAATCTCTAAAGTTTATCAATAAACTACATGGCTTAAATACATGATTGGTCCAGGTCACAGTTTAACCAAGAAACGATTAATATGTTTCTCGGTAACATTGCAACAAAAAACCCACGGAAGTTCACAAAATCAATGCGAATTCCATTCACTTACAAATCTCGCTCTTCAGTTCCCAAGGGTTAAGCTGTTTAAATATTTATGAACTATTTACGTATTGACAAAACAAAATGAGTGACAAAGGCATTGTGCCATTGTCCCCTAAATACGGACGGGTGTTTTCACTCGATGGCCGCTCAACAGCCTTTTGACCACGAGGGTTTCCTCTTAGCCAGAATGGGGACAAATGACGCTCTAATATTATTAATGGATTACGTACTCGACGTTTACCACATCATGTGCCCCTGTGACTTAATACTTGGATGCTTTTAATCAAAGGATGTTTTTAAAATTAGGCAAATCATCACTCTTATGACTTAGGTATCCCTTTGGGTTTGAGGAGAATTTTATATTGTGGACTTGAAATTAACTTTGACCATACTCCGGTTTTCTCATTCAATAAGATACTCTGTTAACCTTGCAATATTGGGAATTAGGTCTGTAACGACTGTCATTGATATCTTGGGTTGTAAAATAATTGTAATGCAAAAAAATTGGTGCTTAAATGAAGGTTATTTTTCAAAGAAACAAATTATGTCACCGGTAACAACCGGTAACATTAAATAAANTTATATTATAATAGTTAGCAAAAATCTGCTATTCCAAATTAAATTAACCACCATAGACATCAATAACGACAAAGGACCGCCCACAACGACTATCCTCAATAGGTTTGACTACACCCATCCGCGCTATTCTAATATGGTTATATATCCATATTAAGACTGGTTTGTGACAGCCTTTGCCATTTGATGGGATATTATCGCAGGTTGCTTCAGTTGCCTATTAAACATACATCTTGACTACGGTCACAAAGGAAGTTTGGTCGAAATAACAGAATAAGATAATAACAAATTATAATTTAGCCAGTTTTTAAGCAGCTTCCCACGGCAACCACGCCATTGCTAGAAAAACTAGGGTTAAAATAATTCATATGCGAGCAATACTGGGATGACAATGGCAGAAGGGCCGGCGACACATGCTCTAATCCACTTAACCGTGGTTAATCCTCCACGATTTGTTCCCATAAGCACGGAAGTTTGAGTGCGCTTCGTTCAATCACAACTGTTGCAATTTTTTACATGTCAACCATTATAACAATAAATTAAACAACCGTAACTGCGCGCTATATAATCATGTAACAATGAGGAGGTTGTGAATTTGGGAACATTTCAGATCACGAACCATTTCAGTTGGTATCGGTACGTTTGTTTTACTAATAAAGTATAGTTTGATGTATTTATAAGTGCTTAGCTTTTAAATGCCTTAGTATAGATTGACGATTCATTCACGAGCAGTGGGTTTTATGGCCATATCAGTAGAGCAGAGTCAATACTCCGACCAGAAGGCCACTGCAAATGGATAAGCTAATGATCTACAAGCGTCGAATCAGTTCAGCTGTATTTTTAATAAATTTAATCATAAACTATGCATTTTCATTATTTTTATCAAAACATTGGTGGGTGACAAATGTTCGTATACTAAAAATATGTATCGTAATACAAAAATATTTTTAAAATATACATTTTCTTAATAATAATAAAATAAAATAAAAATAAAATGGGAGAGACTGCAGTAGGTTCAGAGAGAGAGTAATATCCGTTTTTATCGCCAAACAATATTTTCATTATTTTTTGTATCAAGAAATTATTTTATAACATACATACATTCCTATGTCTACCTAAAGTTTACCTAAACATATTCAGATGTAATACTGTTAGGTTCAACATCAACCAATAAACGAACACCATAATCAATCGTATTTTAAAAGGCAAATATTAAAGTACTTGCAATCTTTGCAAATCTACATCACACAATTATGACACCTCAAATTACCTATTCCTACCAAAATTATGACATTTTTATCTTACTTACATCTTAAACTTTCCAATATCTCCAATCTACAAGCGTAGATAAAGGTACACCCAAAAAATATTTATTGTGTTTACACAAATACGTAGGTGGTAATCCGAGTGAAGTAACGCTTAGTTATTCAAAATATTAAGTCAACGGGGAAGGGAACAGTTTTTTTGTGCAAACCGGCCTGCGGTGTGAATAGAAAAAAAACCTAATAATATTATTGGGTTCTAATTTCGTTTGCGAGTGTTAATCGTAACCGTATAAAAGTGTCAACGTCCCTGAATGGAGACGCCAATTTGTATAGAGTTACAATAGGTGAATAGCAAGCGCTTGAGGTGTTCCCTTACACAATGAATTATTGCGCAAAAAATACTCAATAATATCTTGGTCCTAATAAAATTCATCTGATTATTCAAGTGTTGCAATGGTTCCCGGAATATTAGCTCAAGTGGTTTCAAGAGCTACTTTACCGCGTTATTTATTTTATTTCTGAATCCGAATATTATTGCAAGAAAATCTGGCTATGACTAGCCAAAGCCTCTGTGATTTGTCAGAAAAAAAATCTTACGAAGCAAATGAATGCTTGATACTACTGTGCGAGTTTTATTGAATAACATGCGATTATTTTATATAAATATTGGTACCTATAATGCTTCTTTTAATAATTGGGATGATAAATATTAAATAAATACATGTATGTATAAGAAGAATAATGCGCATGCAGTACTCACACAATAAACCAATAGATGAATTTCTAGAGTTTCAAAATTAGACCGCTTCTTTACAGGGTCTAATAACTATAATTCAAATCTATGAGGGAAGCAGGGCATCATATTTGAAAATTAAGCATTTTTAAATATGTATCCTAAATGTATATACATCTTTAGGTAGATACAATATCGGAGCAGCCACAGTAAATTACAAATGTATTTCGCGGTTAAACTTTGTTGTTTTGAACTCGTCCGTTTAATTCCTAGCATTGGTGTAGGTACGTAGGTATCTGCGCAGACGGGAGGCTGGAGGGACGGAGTTGCCGTAATTAGCCCCCCTCCCCCCTCCGCCCACGCCCGCCTACCACCACTTTGGAAACTCAACCCGTAAACAACAAGCCCAACATGCTCCGTACATTGGAAACCCGAAAGTATTTTGTAAACCGATCAGATTTTGCGCGCAACGGTATATTGATTGAGTTGGCTGACATGAAATTATATCTTACAAGGTGTGTTCAGGATTCGTGGGACGGGTTTTTAATGTATACAAGCCAGGTATTGGTTAGTTCAATAGCGATAAGGCGATAACCTTACTAAAGACAACGCTTTGTTGAGATTTTTATTTAACTGTTTTTTTCTTTCATAAAACTCACTGTCAAACTCAAACAGTTTCACTTATGAAACTGACCGTTCGCTCACCTGGTGGTAAGTGATACAGCAGACCATGACAGATGCAGGGTTGAAGAAAATAATAATAGTAGGTAGTCATTATTTTTCGTCTACACTGCTCTGCACCCGAGACGACAGATGTTAGGTGATCCCAAAAGACAGAAGTGCAAACACTCTTAGTTTGCGATACAATATCTGGCACTGCGGTGGTACTTATCTATCTAGACGACCCAGTCTGCAACCCATTCATTATCTGCACTGTTGGCAGGTGGGATAGATTGGGTAAGGTTACCAATAGAAAGTAGTTCTTATACAAGTTTAGTTTAATGACAAAGCGCTGCAACCAATTCTCTGCTAAATAAGCCTCTAAGTCGCCTCTCATAGCCTAGCAACCGCGGGAAGGCAATAAGAAGTGATTACAATTATTGTATTCTATTTCGCCGTCGCCAAGATGCATTTTTATTATGTTATCGAATATTTTTTGTCTTTCATAAAACTACCTCTCTGATTAAATACGAATAATACTGAATATAATTCCATTAATTAGCTTAGTAACTAATTTAGCATAACACGAATATCTAAGTACCTTTAGTACATAGGTAAGTAAATATTCTATTCAACTGTATCAATTCCTAACGATGCTATTATACACAGCATTGAAATACATGCAACTGTAAAATAGTCTCTCAAATCGAAAACCAAATGCGGGAGGTGCACAGGGCACCAAATCGTGGACGCATTCACCTACGCGGAGGGGACGGGATTATCTTCAAATAAGCGTATTACACGTCCGTCCTGCTTTGTGATCCAAATAGCTACGGCTTCGTGCCACATTCTAATCAAACCATACCACTACCAAACTGTATACTGCAAATACTGCAGCGGCACACAAAGACTCTCGAGTGCACTGTGACCGTGCGCACTCTACCAGCCGTAATATAGACACGTTTACTTGTTAGGAAACCCCCTGAGAGCAGTCTGAGTCTATAGATACGGCTATATTTGCAGGTTTAAAGAATAGCTAAGGTTTCCTGTCGTTTTGCCTCTTTTATTATCCCGTAATTTAAGATCAGGATTTATGCGGAGGGTGGACAAGATATGATTTGATTTTGTGAAGAATTTACTTAGTTTCTTATTCTTGTGCTCTGTTTAGAAAATATTGCTTTTCATTATATGGTATAGAAAATCTGTTAATAATCATTTAGTTTTACTAACAGTTATCCTAAAATAAGATTCATTTGTAACAAGCATGTTTAATTATTCAGAAGCCATAGCCTAAATAACAAAAACTACGACTTGATTAACGTGGCGCAAATTAATTGAAACTTCGTAGCTTAACAAACATTTAAATATCAAATTAGATCGCTGAGTACTTTTGTAACATAAAAAATTTGGTACTTACGTTTTTGTATAAAAAATGCTTCTTCTATCAAAGTCAACATGTACATCACCTACATGTAATATTTTAATAATTCAGTATAATTCCTACCTACCTATGAAAACTCCTAACAACCAATATATATTCCTACCGACATACCGACAGTCGCTGGTATAGCGATAATTATAATCAATCAGTCAAATTGATTATTTATTGACAGTTCAGAAACTACGTCTCTGTGTCTCAAATTTACATCGCCACTCAAATTAATATTTCGATGGAGTCCCCGCTAAAAATACGTAGATAACTTCAGCTAACCGAACGCGCGCGCCTATTGAATTAGGGACTTTGTGTGGAAAACTGTTCGCAAAATATTTAGGCGTGACAAAGGAGGTATTACTGGGAGGGCTCGAGATAATGCCATGCAAATCGGCCGTCGCTTCGCTTAACATTCTCGCGGTGGCTACAATTTGTTTGTGCCGGGGAGATAATTTTGACATTTGGTGTGTTATATTGCTCCGTTGAATTCGACTACTATTCAGTATTGACCGATGGGGCGGAAAGGTTCTCGAGTGACGCACGGGTAACGGAAAAAGGAGCGTAGGTCGACCCCCGACCAGGTGGATCGTTGGCAGGCAGCATGGATGTCGACTGCTTGGAATCGATCCGCATGGTCATTAAGACTGCAGGCAACATATTCGGCTATAATTATGATGATATGTGATATATTATCATAATTATTAGAAATAATAATAATATATGAGAAAATTATATACTGCAAGTAACACCGAGGGGTAACAGCTAGTGTGTATATTAATACTGAGTTATTTTGCTGTAAGTATTTATAAAAATGCCACTCAATGTTTACTAAAAATAATTCCGTCATGGCACCGACGCGCGACGTCACGTTAAAAATGTAAATGGCAGCCACCCGGCTAAGTTTCACGATGGATACAATTTTGTTTGCGTCGTAGAGTCCACTTCTGGATTCCGGCTCGCTGTTTGCCTCATTTCTACTAATTACGACAATTTTCTATTCAACTATAAATAATAATAGGCGGTCTCAATCAATAACAGCAAAATTAATCATTTTGAATAAAATAATAAAAAAAAAATCTCACCACAAATGACATCATACAAATATACAAACCGAATAAAGATAAAAATTTTGTTGGGTTTCTTTAGTCATTCGTGGAAGGCTGGTGCCCGTGTAGGTTCTAGGACCTGTATTACGGAATGTAAATAAACATTTTTTTCATTTTTAATTTTCATAAACATGGCAAGGCGGTATGGTATAACTTTAATGTTTTTGGTTTAAAATGGTAATTTCATAGTAGAAATAATTGTATAACGGTTACCAATTAAAAGACCTAGGTACCATAAATCAGAACGAATGTGTACAAAATTTTACTATTGAGACAGAATCACACAATTATTAGCGCATTTTAAAATTAGCGTGACTATGGTCCTTGTTAACTGGCATCGATCGAAGTTATAGTCAGTGTTGCCACCTTAGTTTAAGGAATAGGGCTTTTGTGGAGAAGTTTAAAAAGCTAGCCCTAGATGGAGCTTCAAAAGATTTCCTATAGGTACTATACGTTTTTTAGAGAGTCGTCATGACTGATGAAATGGCAAAAAAGTACTTGTTGAATGGCGAAAACTTCATACTTTGGTAATACTTTCAGACAGTGAAAAAGGGCTAATTGCTTTTCGGGGTAAATCTTTAAAAAGGAGTTCACACATACTTAAAAGTGCTAGATCTAGCCCCAAAAGTGCTAAGGTGGCAACACTGGTTATAGTACAACAGTACAAGTCGCTGCGTTCCGAAACTTCTTGCACATTTATTGAGAGCGTGCTGCCGTTTGGTTTTTCATCAATTTTACATTACTGAGAGAAAGTGCTCATTAACTTGACTACGTGACTATTATAATCGAGTAGAGATAATAACATTTTGTTGATTTATTAATAAGCCTCTTTTGTAAGGTATTAGATATAGAACATAACATACTAATACACAACAAGAATTGTAATGTTATTTAAAAGGTTTTAAATGACACTTTTCACGGGTAGGCTCGTGCCCCTCGGTGGGGACTGTTTAATGAACTGATGATGAAATGATTTTAAAATTCAATGATTTGGATGGTTACCTAATTTTTCTATAGGACCTACTCAGGATCATGAAATATTAGGTATCACAACTTGGTCAACTGCGTTCCAAAATTACGGTGGACTTTACTCGTTGGTACCTAAAGGTCATACTTTTTTCTATTTCAATAATGATCTTTTTGAGGAATAAATATTGTCATCAAGTAAATTAAAAATCAAACTAACCGGGGACGAGATCCCCGATAAAGAGACCATGGTGCTGTTACTAATTTGTGACGTAACTAAATAAGTTTAGCCACATTCCATACCGGACGGCCACACTGATACGCTGGAAATAAATCTGTTTATTTAGGGAGAAACATTTAATATTACAAGTATTCAATTTCGATAAGATACATACCTACTAAAAAATTCTAAATTATTTTAAAGAGGTTATTTTAATTTAATATACAAACAGGCAAATTTATTAATGTATAGAATAAATGTCATTAAAGGGAGTAACATTAATTCAATAAGCAATTACAAAAATAATTCAATAAATCGTCGTAAACACCCATTAGCATTATTAAACAAATTTATGAATTAATTCAAACAACCATATGCTTCCAAGCCGTGTAAAGGAACGCCCATACGGCAGCGTGGCGAATAAACAATACAAACATTAAACAAAACTAGGGTACAGTCGCGAACGCACCGGAGTCGCCAGTGGGCGGGCCGCCACGCCCCGTCTTAGCGAACAATTAGAACAACAAAGGTGCCCAGGTAGCGATAAAACAATTTAAATAAATTTGGACAACTTTAAGGTGGTAAATCACGACGGAATTGCCGGTTTTTCATTACGTTTCGACGATTTTTACCACTCTCTTTGACAGTAAAGGGAACGTAATCGATGTTTAGACAATGTCTTTAGGCCTTTAAATCTTGTAGTGATAATGTTTATTAGGAAATTTAGAAACAGATTTTTTGTTGTATAAACTAAGCTTTTTGCATAACTTTATTTTTTATTGTATCTAATCTGCAGCTCTCATTAATAGCTAAATAAATTAATAAACTAATAGCTAATAATGAATTCTGCATGGGTAAGCTAAGCCTTTGTCCGTAAATAATTAAATAGTAGATACCAATTGAAATTTTGCGTCACACGTCGACGTAACCTTTCCTTTAATTGTTAGACTGTTAAAACATTTGCTATCTAAAGTGCCCATTGGTTATGAGTTATGATTGTAACACTTAATTTATGTAATTATTTTTTTCACCTATATCATGGGGGTGGATTTTAAACAGCCAGTCCGCCATTTTGGGGAGACCGCCATATTGGATTTGTAATGACGCTTCTTAGCTAGTCATGTATTGTCATCAGAACTCAGAGCGTGTGCTATATTTCATCCTAATCAAAGACACGAACGGGAAGTGGGTCAAATTAAGAGTCCAAGATTTTCTTGCATAGTTACAAGTGAAGTTAATATAAGCATGTTAAAAGGTTTTTACGGACTCCTCATGATGCCTTTTCTGCGGGACATTTAGGATTTATTTATATTTGAAAATCTTTCTTTCTTTCTAATCAAAAGTAAATCATAAAAATTGTATGCAATAATTCAACCATTGCCAGAACACACAGAATAGAAAAGGGAGACAATTTTAATCTTTTATCGCCTTAAAAAATTTAAGCACAATTCATAACGTAACGTAATTGTACGAGTTCGTACAAGCATACAAAGTATTTCTCAATAGTGGACAATTATTGCTAAGTAAGCATGACCTGAATTAATGTAATGTAAAATATTTAGTGTACCTTTTATAGTCACTCAAACTGGTTGTTATCATTTATCTACCATATCCAACCTCCCAGCATCAGCATTTAGCAAATATTAGCATCTTTATCTCTATAATTCAAATGTTGGAGTTACGTTAGAAACATTTAAAATGATTAACAAGTAAGTAAAGACTATGACCTGACTACTGTACGAGATAAGTAAGTACTGCATCATTTTATATTTCCGTCAAAAACACGAGGTATACAATTAACCAACCTTTGCCTACAAACGCTATTACTCGTGATCTATCATCTCAGCATTAAAAAATGTTAGTTTGAAGAGTGATGATAATTAAGGATCACGTGATAAAAATATAACATTGGAAATACTTCGTGTTTCCTATTCAGCTATTAGCAATTCTTAATGTACAGATGAAACCACAATGAATAATATTAAATTATCTCAGTCTACGAACATACCTAACAACCGCTTACTTAAACATAAATTTTATGTGTGCAAGATATATTTTGCAAGGCCCCAAAGAGGACGGATTTTATTGCAAGAATAAAAAAATGATATCATCACATCAGCTCATTAAACGTCCCCACCGAGGGGTACGAGCCTACCCGTATATGGTGTTTAGGCCTTAGTCCCAGTCCCAGGCCCAGTGCGGGTTGGCCGACTTCACGCACAAAAACGCACAACCTTTAAATCTCTTCGCAGGCGTGCATGAAGGTTTCCTCACGATGTTTTCCTTCACCGTAAGAGCATCGGATAACGTACATATATTTTCGAAAATTCGAAAACACATTGGTACGTGTCGGGATTTGAACCTCAGCCCTCCCGGTAGGAAGGCGACAGTCCACACCATTGAGCCACCGACGCTCTCAGATTCAAAGGTTGTGTGTGAAGTCGTCTAATCCGCACTGGGCCCGCGTGGACGACTATGGCCTAATCACCCTATACGGGTAGGCTCGTGCCCCTCGGTGGGGACGTTTAATGAGCTGATGATGAAGATATATTTTGCAAGGCCCCAAAGAGGACGGATTTTATTGCAAGAATAAAAAAAATGATATCATCACATCAGCTCATAAAACGTCCCCACCGTGGGGTACGAGCCTACCCGTATATGGTGTTTAGGCCTTAGTCCCAGTCCCGGGCCCAGTGCGGGTTGGCCAACTTCACGCACAAAAACGCACAACCTTTAAATCGCAGGCGTGCATGAAGGTTCCCTCACGATGTTTTATTTCACGGTAAGAGCGTCTGATAACGTACATATAATTTCAAAAACTCGAAAACACATTGGTCCGTAGCGGGATTTGAACCTCAGCTCTCCCGGTAGAAGGGCAACAGTCAACACCATTAAGCCACCGACGCTCTAAAATTATTAATTGCTACATTAGATTTATAATTAGGTATGATATTTGCGTTTGCGGACCTTCGACCTTAAAGATCTTTTGTGACTCGCTCCCCTTTTAGAGTTCATCTAAAAGTACTACAGGTCTGTATAAGCTTGAATAGCCCCTAAATTCCCCAAAATAATAATAACATTGTGTTTTTTATTGCACATAGTCGCTAGGTTTATTATTAAACCATTTAATATAGGATGAATGTAGGTACAATTGGTACAAGCAGTATTTGTATACTTTGATTTGTATCAACAATTCTTCACAACAGTAAATAAGCAGTAACAATAAAAAACGTAGGCAATTTAGGCATCCAATTGAGGCAAAAAGAAATCAAATTACGTAAACGGCGTAGACGCGCCTACAGATTCGTAGCATCATTGTCTGTGCTACGAACTGATAAATATTTCCTGAAATTTCGTTATTCCGCGAAACACTGCTTTCTGTATAAAACACAAAGCGCAAGCCGCGGGGACAGTCAACAAAATGGCGCATTTAAATGGGGCGGCGTCGGCATTGTGCCGACAACGCCGACACTGCTCGCTGCCCTTGTCGCACTCGCCAACGAGCCCTCTTTATTTCCATGCCGCAGTCGTCGCTGGCACAATGCACTAAAGCTTCATTCGTACCAAACGAATTTAAACCTTATACCTGGCTCGTAAAAATGATTATTGCTTAATTGAAATCGGCAGCAAACAATATCGTAGCCACATGTGGGAACTGTTGCACATTATTCCGTCCCTATCCCGCGGTCTGGAGGAGGGGTATTTTTAATACGTCTATCCCGTTCTCGCTCGCCTTCTGAGAAGTAATGTGTTGTTGCGTGTTGTGATATCGCTAAAATAACAGGGAAGCACTCGCTACGAAGTTGTCATTTGTAACGGTTTCGTTAGGTAACGTCGGCAAAAATGTGCACAAGATGTTCTTATCCTATAAGAAATACAATTAATAATACCCGTAAGGCGAGCATCGTCATGTTCAATTTTACATTACAATCTAAAACATCTAGCTGAAGAAATGCTTTTTAGCATTCAATAACGTTTAAGTTCGGTGGTATTTAGTAACTAAGCATTTAAGTAGGTATCTGCATATACAAGTTTCGTAATAGATACCTACAGCCTGTAGGTAATGTCAAATGCCCGAAAATGAACACATGATATACCCATTAGTGAATAAAGTTGATATGACATATTATACTAAACATGATCAACCCAAATTTTCAATCTTCATCATCATCAGCTCATTAAACGTCCCCACCGAGGGGCACGAGCCTACCCGTATATACAACATTTTCAATATAATTAATAATATTGGTAACAAAATTAGTCCCAAAAGGATTTACCTGAGTGATTACTTAAAACGGTCATAAGACCTCAAAATGTAAATAACTTTTGAATAAACTATTTCAGCTTATAATGTTTTGACTACACAAATAATAAAAAATAAAATAAATATCCACTTTGACAACAGCGCCATCTAGCCCCAAGTTAAGCGTGAATCTTGTATTACGGGTATTAAACAACGTCTAGTTCCTCCGAGTAAACAACTGATAAACATACTTATATAATAATAATAAATATCCACTGTCATTCACACAGCGCCATCTGGCCCCAAGTTAAGCGTGAAGCTTGTATGTACGGGCCAAAAAACATAGAACCAACTACAACGTGTCTTCACAAAAAGAAATACAATAAAAGTAACGCAACTTAATAACTAATGGTCCTCACCGTGCCACAACCTAAATTCCTATTCAACCTATCGCAGTCCACTGCTGGACATAGGTCTCCCCCATTTCACAACCTAAATGTTGGTAAATAAATCTAATTCGGCGGATATATCTTATAAGTTAAAATTTTGTCTGCCGCTGTAATTGCCTAACATTTTAGCCTTTTATATTATCTGTCTGCTGGAAGAAATCTCTTTTTAGAGATAAGCTTACTTGTACTTATTGTTCCTTCTTATTACTATTTAAGTTGTCAACCTATGTACGAACTAAATACATAAAAAAAAATACTGTATCTTAGGCAGCGTAACGTAACGCAATTTTTGCGAGTTGTCTGGTATAACGTAAAATTGCAGTACAAGGGCAAGAGGGGTATTCAACCAATTTGTTATGCAACTTTTTTTATTTTAATAAGAAATCCCAGGATTATAGCTATTTTACAAGTTATAAATAATGAATAAATATAATGGTTTAATTTTATTCATTCTTGCACTATAAAAAATAAGTGTATGAAAAGCTGATTCAGCTAATTCATTATCTGCACAACTATTGTTTATACAAAACCCACTTAATACTAGTAGTACCTACTTATCTAACTGAGATCAGATTGCTTTGGTAATGGATGGTTTGTTATTAGTTTCTCACATAGCCTTGTTAGTTAGTGCGTACATATTGATAACTAAAACATCTTTAATTTAGATAGTATAGGTACCTTTACGTATTAGATAACCAATATAAATATAATACTTTAGTAATATTGTTAATCAGCGTATAGGGTTTTTAAAATCATATCACTCTGCAGACCAATTGCAGCCGTACTTATAGGATTTTAACATTTGACATCGTAACCCAAACCAAAAATTAAATAAATACAAAGAACTTTATTTATAAGTATACTAAAATAAACACTTGTGTTTAAATTAAACAAAAAGGATATATTTCAATAACATTACTTTGTTACTAAAATTTGTTTAAGTTCTTCCATCGCTAGCTAGCCCAATAATGTGGCATGTTATCACGATAGCGCACACACAATAAAGTTTTTTTCTTGCCATCGGTACCGGTTGGCTCAAGGCAGTGCGCGGAGCCGGCGGAGTGGGGCGTCGCTAAACAAAAACACGTATAGGGGAGCGGTTGTGCGGCGAGTGGTGCGAGTGGGGCGCGTGGGGCGCGGCGGGCGGCACTCGCGCTCTAGCTCCCCTCGCGGCAACATGTGCAGCGGCGCCGACGGAGCCGCGTGGCCGCTCGCCAAGGACGCGCCCGCCGTGGCCGCGGCCGCGCTCGACCACTACCGCCTACAGCTGTACAACTACGCCGTGGCCGAGCGGCTGCGCCTGTACCCGCCTGCCGTGCCGCCCTGCTACGGGCCCTACGCGCCGCGCCTCGCGCTCTCCATGTCGCTGCTGCAGCAGCGCGCGCTCCACCCCGAGGAGCCTAAGCCGCAGCACAGCTACATCGGACTCATCGCCATGGCCATACTCAGCTCGCCCGACCGCAAACTCGTGCTCTCCGACATCTACCAGCATATCCTCGACAACTATCCCTACTTCCGCACCAGGGGGCCCGGCTGGCGGAACTCCATCCGGCACAACCTCTCGCTCAACGACTGCTTCGTGAAGGCCGGTCGGTCGGCCAACGGCAAGGGCCACTACTGGGCGATCCACCCGGCGAACGTGGACGACTTCAGGAAGGGGACTTCAGGCGGCGCAAGGCGCAGAGGAAAGTGCGGAAGCACATGGGTCTGGCGGTGGACGATGACGGGGAGGACTCTGCGTCGCCGCCGCCGCAGTCTCCACCGCCGACGGCACTGCCGCTGCCATTCTGGGCGGGGCCGCACGGCGAGCTGCGGCCGGCGCGCAAGCGGCAGTTCGACGTGGCGTCGCTGCTGGCGCCCGACGACGCGCCCGAGAAGCGGCGCGCGCCGCGACTCCAGCGGCGAGGAGGAGGCCGAGGAGGACATCGACGTGGTGGCGAGCGACGCGGAGGAGCGCGCCGGGTCCGAGGAGCGCGCGCCGGCGCCGCTGCTGGCCGGCTGGTGGCCGCTCGAGCCCGCGCTGCTGCACTCGCTGCGCCGGCACGCGCCCGCCGACCAGCGCCCGCCCGACACCTAGGCGTGCCCGCCCAGCCCCTGTACATACCTGTGAATAGTCCACGCACGCCGGACACGTAGCGCCGGACGATCGTGTTCAACCTTACCTAGTGAAATACTCGTGAACTTTTGTCTTCTCTCCGTCTACTCAGTCTTACTTCTTAATCCCGCGCCGCGCGGAGAATACATACGTGCGTGACCCTCTCACCCGCGTTTTGTGCTGATCGGTGCCTGTGTTGTTTCTTTACTGTTTTCATTTTCTTTCCTATTCTATAAAAGTGTAAATTATTGTAAATGTCAAGTATAGGTGGTATTTCTACGTGAAACTGTACTAGAAGTGATGTTTAATAGGTTAAAAGAATAGAAACTGTCTATATAAAAGTTACAAGTCTGAAAAACGACCAATCGCCTGTAAATTCTTAGTTCTATTTGTAAATATAGTAAAGGTGTCTAATCTTTGTTGTTATCTATAATATGTAAACATACTGTTGTTTTATTACTAGAAAGTATTAATGGAGTATCTTATATTATATGGCAAGTCTATAAATACCTAAATAAATAGAAATTATAACAAATACATTTTATTGCGAAATCACCACATTCCTTAAGTCAGTGTCAATGGAATTGAATGAATTATTTTCAATCTACCCCACACCGGACAATTAACTTGCATTACTAGGCAAGTCACCAACGTCAATCTTCGACAAAAATTGCAACTCATTAGTCCAACTAATACAATTTTAACACAGATTTACAAATAACCTGACTGTATATTCATCTTGCAATTAATCAAAAAATGTTATAATTATACCTTTAATATTAATACTGTATAAATACTGTTAAACTTGGGATATTGAGGGATATCTTTAATGAATAAGTATCGATAGGACAATAGACATAGCAATAATCAAACATACAATAAAGTAAGTAGTAAAAACACTTTTACTGAAAAACCCTAGGTTTCATTTACGTTTCATAAGTGCCTTCCTTAGGCCAGATTTTTTTATTTGATTAGATTATTTCATAAAGCTTAGACATATACATCACTAATCAAGAATAATATAAACAATTACTAATAAGCACCTATTCTCATCAGCTCATTAAACGTCCCCACCGAGGGCACGAGCCTACCCGTATAGGTGATTAGGCCTTAGTCGTCCACGCGGGCCCAGTGCGGATTGGACGACTTCACACACAACCTTCGAATCTCTTCGCAGGCGTGCATGAAGGTTTCCTCACGATGTTTTCCTTCACCGTAAGAGCGTCGGATAACGTACATATATTTTCGAAAATTCGAAAATACATTGGTACGTGTCGGGATTTGAACTTCAGCCTTCCCGGTAGGAAGGCGACAGTCCACAACACTGAGCCACCGACGCTCTTAGCTGAAGCACCTACTGATCACCATAAATTATGTCGCTTTACATATCATAGTTTGGGTAAAAAGTAGGGTCCTACAATTTATTTGGCTTGATTATTTATTGACTACATTTTAAAAAAGATTTTGTTAATAATTTATTACAAAGATAGTTTTAAACCTTGAAATTGATTTGTACATGAGATAAATAAACAAAAATTAATGTTTATAATAGTTCCCTACTACCAGTATATGCAATAATGCGTTATTTAACTAGCAATACATAATCCTAATTTTAAGGAGTCATGATTTGACTTATGGAATCGTTGTTTCCCTAGGAGTTTGGAAATATTAGACTATGAGTATGTGCTGTAGATACTGCTTATTCTTTCATTTCAGCAAAATCCATTTAGAAGTTTTGCTTAATTTATAATAAATGCATATACCTATGCTGACATTCGTGTTTATAACTTCCTACTCCTGTACCTTGTTCTTAGTTTACCTACTGACCATAGGTCTTGGCCTGCTGACACCGGTAGTGGTTATCCACACTTGGTGTAGGTAATGGTGGAGACGTCGGTTGTTACATCAAGGGTTTCGGGTTCGATCTCCAGGCAGTACAAACATTTGTGTACAATAACATAAACATGACTGTATGTATTGGTCTGGGTCTTTTCTATGTATGATATGTATATACATATTTACAAAAAATGTATAAATATGTTATTCCGTTGTTTAGTACCCATATAACAGGCTAATGCTTAGTTTGGGGCTAGATGGCGCCGTGTAAATGTTAGTGGATATTTTATTATTACTACTACAGGCAAAATGTCCAGTGATGGATATAAACGTAATGGCTTTCTTAATTTGGGACCATGGCCCACAGCTGACCAAATGCATGTTGGCATATCGCCAAATCCTTATTCTCCAATAGGTTCTCACACGTTTATTATGACGGATGAAATAGCTAGGACAAAGGTTTTACCTCTTCAATACATGTGTTATTTTGCCTAATTACACGTTATTGGAATCCACTAAAACCTGACTAGCTTCATCCACTTATCAGCGTGCCGTGTAAACAAAGCAGACGGTGTGTTTCCCACGCCGCTGCCCATTGTTGGGGTGCTTAACCTAATTACAACAATACGCATAATGCCAAATGATGCTTGTAAGTCTATGACTCACAGCACCTAGGTTTCTCACAGGAAAACATTGATTTTTACTTCGAGGAAGGATCTTAAGATTAGTTCGTAATATTTGTTTTAAATTTGCTCGAATTGATAATTTAGTGTAAAGCTTTCCTAAACATAAGTTGAATAACAAAGCCATGACGGGAATATATAATTAACTATAGGTATTTTAAGTTAACAACTGTATACCTGATTTTAATTAAGCAAAATAAAATGAGTTGGTAGTGCATTCACAATTCATAACGTGCATCAAAACTTAAAACAGGCTTCATAGAACCTTTACTTTATGCAATGTTCTTAAAAAAGTAATATTAGTCTGTTTTTCCGTCGTTAGTTAAATTCCCATATTTCATTCTGGGTTCTTACTTAGTTTGGATAACAAAGTTTTAAAAGAAACTTTTGACAAATTTACCACAGACGAAATGAATTAATGAATATTCTTTATTGTACAATTTCAACACAATTAACAATTTAGATACATTAACAATTAACATAAAAAGTACAAATAGCGGCCTTATTTCTAATAAGCAATCCCTTCCAGGCAACCATAATAAAGATATAATTTCTAAAATAAATTATAAATGGTAGTGTACATACACCTTAATATTTTAATAATATAGGTTGTAATGACGTTTCTCGTATTAAACTGAGCTCGTACAACAAACAAATGGCAGGATGGATAAATGATTTATCCACAATTCAAAAGATGGCAGATACGTGAGAATAGTATTTCTTTCTCTCACGCTCCTTTAGCGTGTGTGCTTACAAAAAAGGATTCCGAGACGGCCCATCGCTTTATTATATAACGCAGTTTTGAAACTAATAATGCAAACAATAAAAGCACATAATAAAATGTTATAAATTCAATTGAAATTTTTCTGTTGCGGCATGTGCAGTCTCAATCAAATTATTGCATCGGAGAAAAATTAACTTTGCGTCCGCTGCTAATCAAGGAGTCTGTCAATGAGTATCATTACTGAATGAATCCGAGTCACCTTGGAGTGAGCCCAACTTGTGCCCTCTGGAGTTGCAAATGTACAGGGCGGCGATGATATTTACCATCAGTTGATTGTTTGCCCATACGGCATAAAAAATCAACAAACCGGAGATCCCTAATAAGGATTCTAATGCAGATGCTGGTAAGTTCGTAAAGATAAGTTAAGATGAGTCATTATGTACAATAATTTCATTTTTCGTCGCCATCGTTTGCTATTCGCCTGAATGTATCACGAGTAACAAGAACATGATGTTGGCTTGAGTTCAAAAGGCCTGAAGAGACCCCTTACATGAATGTAAAAATAATTCGTCCGATATCAAAATTACCGTAATCAAAGTAAGTACTAATAGAATAAATATAACAAAGCGAAATACAATATTATACTAAAAGTAATATACCTATCTCAGGTTCGTATTTTACTCGCATGGTAATGTTTATATTTAACATTAAATAGATAATAAAAAACTTAAAACAAATCTGAAGATTAATATTCAAGCTTTTTCCATACGGACGTCGGACATGTATGATTGACATGATTTATATATATAAAGGTAGGTACATACGTTTTTCTCATTTATCTATACCATACATAACAAAAGTATTTTACTGGATACACACAAGTACAGATGGTACTTGTGTTAAAGGAAACATGGAAACCTTATGGAATGAGTACTTTAGTTCTCTTGTTTTCTGTCAAGCCTCCTTATTTAGAAAACTGGTAGATATATCATGTTACTGGAATGGGGGGCTCGATAGCGCAGCGGCTGGTGCGTTCAGTTGACGATCGCATAAGTCAAGAGACAAATGCAAAATGTTATCTCGAGTCTTCGTGCTTGCTCCGTTCTCGAGGCACGTTAAATATTTATTCGCTCTTAAACTATAAGGAAAAAACCTACACGGTAAATGCTGTAACGTCTTTAGAAATCCTATAAATGTAGCTTATAAATTAATGAAAGTGAAGGCTAATTTTATCAAGGTTTTCTCAATTCAAAATCGTTCATTCTGGAAAGAAACATAAATGTATAACAAAAACACTATGTTATTTCAAATTTTCCATTTAACGTAGCGTAAGCTATCCATTCTCTTTTTTATTTCTCGGTACTATCAGTTGTTATCTCACTAACAAAAGCAAATACTAATCTGTAAGCTGTAAAAATAGACGATTTGCGAACACGGATATGCGTCATGCCCCAAATAACCACACAGTTCTCACCTTAAGAATTGGTTGAAAAATTTTTATACATAACACGGGCAAATATTATTTAAAGAGTATATTTCCGGTTATTATTTTTAGAAAATAACAAAATGTAGGTCATGTTACACATAATATATTTTTTATTTATCAATGATTCAACTGATTGTTTCTCTTGCAAATCTCAACACACCTGGTGATCCCAAAGAAGGATTATCAAATGAATAAAAAATAGTGTATCAGTAATTACTTTGCCTATCCCACAATTAATCCTGGAATACAGACATGGCTTAGACATTTACTGTTCTGGCGGACCAATGACAAGGAGAAATCTCTTCAGGTAGGTAATTCTCTCTCTTAGGTTTGCAGGCTACTGCGCGACATAGGTCCATAAATTATTGACTAAATAATTAATACAAAGTTACGTATAAGTGAGTAATGCCTGCTGGAGCACTTCGAAGATGGGTGTATTATATTCTAAGCATATCATTTTATCAAAACATAGAGCATTACCCATATGTAAAGAATAAGAAAGATGTTAGAGACATGATTGTTGGCTGCAGTTCCAGGACGAGGACAGTGTTTGCCTTTCCACAGTACAGCTGTCTTTCA